>JACEEZ010003178.1:72500-101106 GCA_016584305.1 Chionoecetes opilio
TATGTTCCAATATTAACGAATTACCATTATTGTGCAGTATTAAAAAAAAAAAAGCACTCAAACTTCGGTGAACTTCCGAAACCATAACACAGTATGCCATAACTATGCAAAAATTTGGTAGTGAATATCACGATCTCGAACATTTTTTGAGGCCATCGTGATTGTGATTGCCTACCAGTTATTTTGAGACTAAGTTCATTGTCATAGCATAATTAATAAGAAAGTTATGGTTGTCAGAAGTTCGCCAAACTTTGAACGCATTTTTCTCACTTTTTTATTTTGGCGCGAGCGGCCCTTCTAATGCGGGACGCCTCATATATATATATATATATATATATATATATATATATATATATATATATATATATATATATATATATATATATATATATATATATATATATATATATTTACGTTGGTGACTATAGCGCCTGTAGGCTATTATTTTTTTAGTAGATGTTGAGGCGCGCTATAATAATGAGTATAAGTCATCCTCCACCACCTGTCCCCCATCATGTCACAAAATGGAGAGTGAAGGAAGGCCGTAATCAAGACGCTGTACAAGAACCTCTCCGCGCACCGCCTTGTATACTCGATGGCCAAAACGCCTTCAAGGATTAATGAACACTAGAAAAGTAAGAAAGCAGAAATTTATGACGATAAAAAATGTCAGTTCGCAGCCACTCAGTTTTCTGTACATGCGAAAGAGGTTCACGGGTCGTGAGGAAAGATACTCCAGAATTCAGGTTTTGGCGGGAAAAGGACGGGTTTTTATCATGTTCTTTTACGTTTTCTTTTTTTTCATTTCACCTTCATCATGACCATCTTCGTGTTTGTCTTTCTTGTTCCTTGATGACTTTTACTCATTTCCATAATTTATACAATACAGTTTCAATATATATTTGAGGATATAACCTGATCCCATTAGTATACTACCATTTCTATCTCCCATCTTTGCTACCATGTGATTGTTATCTCATCTATAGCATTACTATTACATAACACTTTTCCACATTTTCCGTTTCTTTAACATGCCTTAAAGTCTCCCTTTATTTTATGTTTTCTTCCTAACTTAAGTTTCCAGAATTTCTTGGACTCTTTATCTATAGCATTTGCCGCATTTTTTCCTGTACATTTCGTTCCATTTTCATTTAATATTCACACCATGCTTTCTATACCCCTCTGCTATTTAAAACTCCCCTCAATTCAGAACATTTTTTTTCTTCCATTCATCCCTTTCATGACCCCCCATCATTGTATCTTCCTTGACCTGCCGAGCACTCTATACCTGCACCTTGTAGCGTACCTGTCCTGTACACGACCGTTGTACCCTCAGGTGACAGACAGTAAGCAGGGAGACCGCTGGGAGGATAACCTGCTTCACCCACCTGCTCATATCACACCTGCTCTCTGCTTCTCTCCCTCCCTCCCTCCACTTTCCTCTCTTCCTCCCTCATCTTCCCTCTCTTCCTCCCTCATCTTCCCTCTCTTCCTCCCTCCTCTTCCCTCTCTTCCTCCCTCATCTTCCCTCTCTTTCTCCCTCCTCTTCCCTCTCTTCCTCTCCTCTTCCATCTCTTCCCCAGCAGTGACAGGTGCTTTCATAATCCCCGTTTCTCCGTTTTTCTCATGCTTGTTTACCCTCCTGTCCTTTGCATGTCAAGCGTTAGGGTCGTACTTTTAAAATCTTTCGCCAGTGCTGGCGAAAGCGTTCGCCAGGCGCTCCGCGATTTCTTACTTTTAAACGTCACGAGCGCTCCGCCAGGCGCTGCTCCGCCAGGGCTGGCGTAGGAGAAGTATTGGAATAGCCTGGCGAACGTGAGCCCTGGTGAGACCTCCCTCTCACTGGGCGATCAACATTTTTTGCATTCAGTTTATACTTTGTACAATACTACTAAGCATTTCATGAGATAGAAAACCTATTGCGACGGTAAATATGTGTATGGCAAGTTTTTTAGTGGAAAATAAGTCATATATATTATTTTCAAAACACCATCGAGGTTCCAGCGCAGCAGACAGCACCAGACACCTCCACCCCTTGAAGTGAGTGTATTTTGCCTTTTCGTCCAATATTTTTTTGGTTTACGGACCATATTGCACAATATTATGTATACATTGGATGTTTTGGTGATGACATCTTTACATGAGCTATATCAGAGGCCTCTCACCCTCATAAACATTACAGTGAGACGTGATTATAATATCATTGTGGTCCTGTCAAACTTAAATATTTTATTTCTGTGGTATGTCAGATAGAATTGAATTAGCTATTTTGCACAATATCAGGTTATATTTTGGTGATGGCGTCTTTACATTGAGCTATGTCAGAGGCCCCTGACCCTCATATATATTACATGTGAGACGTGCTTATAATATTGTGCTCCCGACACTGTAAATTAGTTTTATTTGGTAAATTTTTACACTAGGACCAGAATTCTCTACACATTTGGGAGTATGGCTTCTGTTTACCTTAATATATTCTGAGAAACATTCTCTCAATGAGTTTCCGTCGCAAATCACTACTTTCGGAGATATAAGATGCTTTTAGTAGGAAGGGGAGTGTATAGGAGGAGGTGCAGTCAATTCGTACACAAGTTGTTTCTTACACCAGTAGATTAGTACACCAAAAAGTTGTTTCGTAGTCTATATGAAACAATAGTCGTTTCGTACACTCAGCTCAGAGTTGAACTTTACTACTAGAGTTACGAAACGACATCACGTATGTAAGCAAAACTCAAAATCAGTGTACGAAACAACTAACAAAACCTGGGTACGAAACAACTTGTGTACGAAACTCCCTGTAACATATAGGAGATATGAAAATGAATTAACCTAACCCTACTTTTACACTCACTAACCTAACCCAACGTTTTAACCTAACTAAAGCCAAATCCTCATTAAAAAATGTCCGCGGCAAGGGAAGAACAGAGGCGATGCAGGTCACAAGAGGAAGAAGAGTGAGGCGCACATAAACACTTGTCTCTCCTCCCGAAAAATAGCATGTCTCCAAAAGTAATTATTTGCGATGGAAGCTCATTGAGAGAAAGTTTCCTAGAATACAATAAGGTAAACAAACCATACTCCCAATTGTGTAGGGAGTTCTAGTGTAAAATATAATACCTTTTATTTATTTGGTTAATCAGATGAAATTGAATGAGTTACAACTTTTGTTACAATTAGAAGAGTATATATGCAGTTTCAACCAATACTCACTATTGAACAATACCCTACTGATATAACTAGGAGCCTGTGCCCCCCCGGACCCCCCTTGCTAGTTCACTAACCTAACTAAATTTTCTTTTATGGGCATTACTGTTTTTGAGGGCGAAACTTTGTCATGAATAGTTTTAATATGTTTGAATTTATCTGATACTTATTTTTGGGTGATTTATTTTCTCTGATTTAAAGTCACTTACACTATATTTAGATGAATGTTAGATTATTATATGCTTCATATATTATTTTCCAGATTATGGACGCACTGCTAGATTTTGAAGATATAGAAGTGCTTGATCCAGCCAAAGCAGAAAGGATCAGATTGCCAAGACAAACTGTGAAAGACAGCCTAGATTTGTTCCTGAGCGAGACTGAGTTAGAATTAAAAGTTGGTTGGTAATAAAACATACTGAAAACATTTCCTAATGTTTAATATCACAAACCTATATATTGTTTTGTCTTTGTATTTGTTAGGTGGTAAATGAGATTAAATGATTAATATCACAATTGCCTTTGGAAGTATGATTGATTGTGGCATGTTAGGATAAGTGGTGAACTATATTTAAGGATTTACATCACTACTGGAAGTATCTGATAGATTGTTGCAGGTTAGGTTAAGTGGTGAACTATATTTAAATATTCATATCACTACTGGACGTATCTGATAGTGTGTAGCATGTTAGGTTAAGTGGTGAACTATATTTAAGGATTCATATCTACTGGAAGTATCTGATAGATTGTTGCAGGTTAGGTTAAGTGGTGAACGATATTTAATTATTCATATAACTACTGGAAGTATACGATCGATTGTTGCATGTTAAGTGGTGATGTTAGGTTAAATGATGAATGGTTTCTGTTTTTCTAAATAGATTCTGAAAAACATTATCTCAATGAGTTTCCGTCGCAAATCACTACTTTCAGAGATATAAGATGCTTTTAGTAGGAAGGAGAGTGTATAGGAGCGGGTGCAGTCAGTTCGTACACAAGTTGTTTCGTACACCAGTAGATTAGTACATCAAAAAGTTGTTTCGTAGTCTATATGAAACCATAGTCGTTTCGTACACTCGGCTCAGAGTTGAACTTTACGACTAGAGTTACGAAACGACATCACGTATGTACGAAAAAAACAAAATCAGTGTACGAAACAACTAACAAAACCTGACTACGAAACAACGTGTGTACGAAACTCCCTGTAACCTATAGGATAGGAAAATATTAACTAACCTAACCCTACCTTTAGGCTCACTAACCTAACCCTACATTTTAACCTATCAACTAAGGCCAAATCCCCATTAAAAAGTGATGATCTTTAATATCGATACTGGAAGTATGATCGATTGCTGCATGTTAGGTTAAGCGGTGATAAATTATATTCAATAATACAACTACTGGAAGTATATGATCGATTGTTGCATTTTAGGTTAAGTGGTGATTGATCTTTAATAATATCAGTACTGGACGTATATGATATATTGTTGCACGTTAGATAAGTAGTGAGCATGTTTAAATTATAAATATCAGAACTATCTTTGGCAAAATTTCGGAAGTGGGCATTCACTGATTTCGAGGTCGAAACTTAATTTTCCTGAATAGTTTTGATGTGTTTTGAATGAATCTGGCACTCGTTTTTGTCGGAAATCAATGTTTGTTTACAGGTGTGGGGGTGCCCGCCCCGCCCCGCAAACCTTAATTGCTCCGAATTCGCACTGCCATAGTATTGATAATTTTCTTTTTTTCTTAATATCTGTTACTAAACCAAACCCCACCTCTAACCTAATCTAATTTAACCTAACTTAACAGTTTATGGCTGAAATAACGGTAGATTTTCGGTAGTACATGTAACACCATTATTATTCAATTGCACCATGGGAAATGGGGTTCAAAATATTCAGAATGAATAAATCTACACGAAGATGTAGGTAAGAATCCTAAGACTTTTGATAGCCCACTACCGAAATAATACCTTATCTTTGCACGAGTTAGGTGGTAAATAAGCTTAAATGGTTAATATCACAACTGCCTTAGGAAGCATGTGACATATTGTTGCACGTTAGTTCAGTGATGAACGAACTTTAATGATTAATAACAGTAGTACTGTCTGGAAGAGTAGCTACAAGTGCAATCACGGCATATAACTTGGTAGTTTTGTCATCCATGCCCTCAATATACTCCTTGATGATGTCAATGAGCATCCCTTTATCCACAGTGGATATAGGAGTTGCCCTAAAAGAGTCAGCATCGTAACCCGCAGCCGTGGTGTCGACTGTAGATGTAAACAAACTTGAATTTCCCGCGATTTCCTGCGCCATTCCGCCGAGTCGAGCAAGAATAGGAGAAGGTTAGCGCTGGCGAACACTCACGTCCGCCAACCCTGGCGTTCACCAGGGTTGGCGGAAGCCAGTGTTTACAAGTAAGGATTTCCTGAGGCTGGCGTTCGCCTGGCGCAGCATCGCCAGGCGATCGCCAGCCCGGGCGGAAGGTTTAATAGTACGGCCCTTAGTGTTTAAGTGTTATTTTTTTCAAGGGTTGCTTCTCCCGCCTCATATTTTCGTTTCTCTTTCCTTTTTTCCTTGCTGTCTTTCTTTGGTCAGTGTTTGGGTGGCTGTGATGGTCCTTTTGGTGCCCTCCCTGGCCCCTCAGCGGCGCCACTTGCGGGAACAAGACTCAAAGGGCGGCTGACGGCGTCCCTGAGGCTCCGTCCGGCATCAAGGGTGTGGGCGTGGCGTGCCCGGTGCCGCCCTTGCGCCTTATACCACCACGTCATACGTCATCGATCACCGCTGTGGCGTGAGGCGAAAAAATTAATTCTGCTTCAGGTATTGGGCTGTCACATTATCCGTCCATCGACGCCCGACCGAGGAAAGTGATCTTGGCTTGTGGTTTGGGTTTTAGAAGGGGCTTAGGAACGCCGGAAAGCAGGCGGCGGGCGGGGGCGTGGAGGGACGTGAGAGCTAGTGACGGAGGATGGGTGGCGACTGCTGCGTTGTATATACTATTATCATGGGCATCGAGAAATTCCAGTGTTGACTAACTGATTTTGTACCCCGACGTGATGTGTTCGACCCCCATATGGGAATTCAAGTATTATGTCACTAAGTCTTGAGTTTATGTGTTGTGCCTTGGGACCCCCCGAACCGACAGATTTGTGTTTTTATCTACTTTATGTGGGGGATTCCAAGTTTTAATTCTCTTCCCGTGTGGATGTGTGTGTTAGGTGGTATGTAGGTGTGTCGTGATAAAATCATAAGTGTGTGTGGTGTGTGTGTGGTGGTGTTTAGGTGTTTAGGTGTGTGTGCATGTGTGTGTGTGTAGTGGGTGTGTGTGTGGTGTAGTAGTGTGTGGTGCGTTGTGTGTGGTGTTGGTGTGTGTGTGTGCCTTTGTGTTGTGTGTGGTGTGTGTGGTGTGTGTGTGTGTGTGTGCTGTGTGTGTGTACTGTGTGTAGGTGTGTACGTGTCTGTGTGTGTGTGTGTGTGTGTGTGTGTGGTGTGTGTGTGACTGTGTGTGGTGTGTGTGTGTGTGTGGTGTGTGTGTGTGTGTGTGCTGAGACTGTGTGGTTGTGCTTGTTTATGTGTGTGTGTGTTGAGCACGTTGTAGGTGTGTGTGTGTGGTGGTGTGTGTGTGGACATACGTCACACAACTTGCCTCACTTTGAAATGGGTTTTTCAGGGGAGGGGAGGCTGTGTGAAAGCAGATTCCTGCATTCCTGAATGAAAATTCGCGTTACCGTTAACAAAAAATACAGCATTGAAGATTATAATATTATTATTATGATAATGATATTGTTTTTACTATCATTATTATTGATATATTATTGTATTTAATTATTATCGCTTTCGCACACTTATCATCAAAACATATTATCTTTTCATCTGTATTATTATTACATGTTATAATTACAATTGTCCATCGTTAATTTTGGAGGTAGCTTAGTATTGACATCATAATAATTACTCAAGAGTCCTTTCTAGTTTTTGTATTATTATTTTTATTATATATATATATATATATATATATATATATTATATATTATTATTATATATATTGATATATATATATATATATATATATGTATAGTCTTATATATGTATGTATATATATATGTATATTCGGTAGGGGGATGGTCGGTATAAATATCTTATATATTATATATATATATTATATATATATTATTATTATATATAATATATATATAATTATATATATATATATATATATATTAATATATATATATATATATATATATATATAGGGAGGACGGTGGTTAGCGGAGTGGTAGCGTCTCGACTAGGCGTTTCTCTGGTAATAATACTGGATATATACTATAATATATATATATATATATAATATGTATCTATAATATATAAATCGATATATATATATATATTTGATATATATATAATATAGACTATATGAGGCGTCCAGCATTAGAAGGGCCCGCTCAGACCATTTGCCAAAATCGATGATTACAGTGTATATCAGACTCGTATTGAGGTCCTTAACTTTCCGCTCTTGAGGAGTGGATGAGTGTTCCTGTTTTTTTTTTTTTTTTTTGTTTTTTTTTTTTTTTTTGTTGTTTTTTTTTTTTGTTAGTAGTAGTGATAGTAATATAAGATTGTATTTTTTTAATAGTTATACTACTACTAGTAGTTTTTAATATACTCCTACTACTACTAGAGGGTAACTGATGAGCGGCCCTTAAGCCACCGACCTGTTTCTTCACCATTTTTTCCTACATTTTAGTTATTGTTAATAGTTGTTATTTGTGTGTTTGTTCGTTACATATTAACGAAATTACCATATTGTCAGTATTAAAAAAAAAAAGCACTCCAAACTTCGGTGAACTTCCAGAAACCATAACACAGTTATCGCACCATCACTATGCAAAAAATTTGGTAGTGAATTCACGATCTCGAACATTTTTATGAGGCCATCGTGATTGTGATTGCCTCACCATTGTTAATTTGAGGACTAAGTGCATTGTCCATAGCATAATTAATAAGAAGTTATGTGTTGGCAGAAGTTCGCCAAACTTTGAAACGCACTTTTTCTCCTTTTTATTTTGGCGCAGAGCGGCCCCCTTACTAATGCGGGACGCCTTCATATATCATATATATATCTATATATATATATTATATAATATATATTATAGTGATATATATTATAGTATAGTATATATCGATATATATATATAATATTATATATATATTACGTTGGGGACCTATAGCGCCTGTAGGCTATTATTTTTAGTAGATGTTGAGGCGCGCTATAATAAGAGTATATAAGTCATCCTCCACCACCTCGTCCCCCATCATGTCCCCCCTCCCCCCCCCCCCCCCAAAGGAGAGTGAAGGAATGGCCGTAATCAAGACGCTGAGCAAAGAACCTCTCGCGACCGCCTTGTATACTCGATGGCCAAAAATCGCCTTCAAGGATTAATGAAACACTATGAAAAAAGTAAGAAAGAGAACATTTCCATGTTGACGATGTAAAAAATGTCAAGTTCGCAGCCACTCAGTTTTTGGAAATGACAGAAAAGGAGGTTCACCGGGTCGCTGAGGAAACGAATATGCAGAATTCAGGTTTTTGGCGGAAAAGGACTGGGTTTATCATGTTATCTTTACGTTTTCTTTTTTTTCATTCTCACCTATCATTGACATCTTCGTGTTTGTCTTTGCTTGTTCCTTGAGACTTTTATCATTTCCATATTTATCCAATACAGTTTCAATATAATATATTGAGGATCTGAACCTGATGCCCATTAGATACTACCATTTCTAGCTCACCATCTTTAGCATACCAGTGATTGTATTATCATTATAGCATTACTATACATAACACTTTTCCACACGTTTCCAGTATTCTTTTAACATTGCCCTTAAGTCTCCATTTATTTTATGGTTTCTGTCTAACTTAAGTTTCCAGAATTTCTTGACTATTGTATCTATAGCATTGCAGCATTTTTTCGCCTTGTACATGTTCCGTTCCATTTTCATTTATTATCACACCAGCTTTCTATACCCTCTGCTATTTAAAAAAGCCCCTCAATTCAGAACATTTTTTTTCTTCCATCATCCTCATGACCCCCCACATTGTATCTCTTGACCTGCCCGAGCACTCTCATACCTGCCACCTTGGTAAGCGTACCTGTCCTGTACACGCAACGTTGTAACTCAGGTGACAGAACAGTAAGCGGGAGACCGCTGGGAGGATAACCTGATTCACCCACCTGCTCATACACACCTGCACTCTGATTCTCTCCCTCCCTCCCGCCACTTTCCTCTCTTCCTCCCTCATCTTCCCTCTCTTCCTACCTCCTCTTCCCTCTCTTCCTCCCTCCTCTTCCCTCTCTTCATACCCTCATCTTCCCTCTCTTTCTCCCTCCTCTTACCTCTCTCCTCTCCTCTTCCATCTCTTCCCAGCAGTGGGGACAGGTTGCTTTGTCATCAATCCCCGTTTCTCCGTTTTTCTCATGCTGTTTACCATCCTGTTCCTTTGCATGTCAAGCGTTAGGGTCGTACAGATCGTTTAAAAATCTTTCGCCAGTGCTGGCGAAAGCGTGTCGCCAGGCCGCTCCGCGGATTTCTTCTACTTTAAAGTCACGAGCACGCTCCGCCAGGCGCCTGCTCCGCCTCAGGGCTGGAGCTAGGAGAAGTATTGGAATAGCTGGCGAACGTGAGCCCCTGGTGAGACCTCCCTATCAATGGGCGATGCAACATGTTTTGCATTCAGTTTATAATTTTGTACATACTACTAAAGCATTTCGATAGATAGAAAACCTATTTGACGACGGTAAATAGTGTTATGGCAAGTTTTTTAGTGAAAATAAGTCATATATATTATTTTAAAACACCATCGAGGTTCCAGCGCAGCTAGACAGGCACCGGACACCTCCACCATTGAAAGTGAGTTATTTTGCCTTTTCGTCCAATATTTTTTTTGGTTTACGGACATATATTGCACAATATATCTTGTATACATTGGATGTTTTGGTGAGGAATTCTTTACATGAGGAGCTATATCAGAGGCCCTTCTCACCCTCATAAACATTTAACAGTGAGACGTTATTACTGATATCATTGTGGTCCTGTCAAACTTAAATATTTTATTCTGTGGTATGTCAGTATAGAATTGAATGAGCATTTTTGCACTAATATCAAGGTTTATATTGTTGGGATGGAGTCTTTTACATGGGAGCATGCAGAGGGCCCCTGACCCTCATATATATTAAATGTGAGACGTGCATATTATAATATGTGCTCCCGACACTGTAAATTAGTTTTTATTTGTAAATTTTATACACTAGGACAGAATTCTTCTACACATTTGGGAGTAGGACTTCTGTTTACCTTAATATATTCTGAGAAACATTCTCTCAATGAGTTCCCGTCGCAAATTGCAATACTTCGGAGATATAAGGGATGCTTTTAGTAGGAAGGGCGAGGTTATAGAGAGGAGGTGCAGTCAATTCGTACACAAGTGTTTTCTTACACCAGTAGATTAAGTACACCAAAAAGTTTCGTAGTCTATATGAAACAATAGTAACAGACGTTCAGTACACTCAGTCAGAGTTGAACTTTACTACTAGAGTGAGCGGAAACGACATCAACGTATGAAGCAAAACTCAAAAGCATGTGTACGAAAAAAACTAAACAAAACCTGTGGCTACGAAACAATCTGTGTAGAACTCCTCTGTAACATATAGGAGATATGAAAATGAATTGACCTAAACCCTACTGTACCACAAACCTAAACCCAACGTTTTAACCTAACTTAAAGCAAATCCTCATTAAAAATGTCCGCGGAAATGGGTAAGAACAGAGGCGAGGGCAGTCACTATAAGGAAGAAGAGTGAGGCGCAACATAAACACTTGTCTCTCCTCCCGAAAATTGCATGTCTCCAAAAGAATTATTTGCGATGGAAGCTCATGTAGAGAAAGTTTCCTAGAATACAATAAGTAAACAAACCATAATCCCTAATTGTGTAGGGCAGTTCTTCCAATTAGTGTAAAATCTAATACTTTTATTTATTTGGTAATCAGAGAAATGAATGAGTTACAACTTTTGTTACAATTTAGAAGGAGTAATTGCACAGTTTCAAAACCAATACTCACTATATGAACACCTACCCTATGATTGTATAATCTAGGAGCCTGTGCCCCCTCCGGACCCCCCCTTGTCTAGTTGATCACTAACCTAACTAAATTTTCATTTATGGGCATTACTGTTTTGAAGGGCGAAAACTTTGTCATGAGTAGTTTATATGTTGTGATTTATACTGATAATATTTTTGGAAGGTGAGTTGTATTTTCTCCTGATTTAAAGTCCACTTAAAACTATATTTAGAGAAAATGTTAGCTTATTATGTATGCTGTCATATATATTTTCCAGATTATGGAGCGCACTGCTAGATTTTGAAGATTATAGAAGTGCTGATCCAGCCAAGCAGAAAGATCAGATTGCCAAGACAAAACTGTGAAAGGACAGCCTAGATTTGTTCCTGAGGCGAGACTGAGGTAGAAATAAAGTGGTTGGTAATAAAACATATGAAAACATTTCATAATGTTAATATCACAAACCTATATATTGTTTGTCTTTGTATGTTGTTAGGTGGTAAATGGATAAATGATTAATATCACAAATGCCTTTGGAAGGATGATTGATTGTTGGAATGTTAGGATAAGTGGTGGAACTATATTTAAGGATTACGCCTCACTACTGAAGTATCTGATAGATTGTGCGGTTAGGTTAAGGTGGTGAACATATTTAAAATTCATATCACTACTGGACGTATCTGATAGTGTGTAGCAGTAGGTTAAGTGGTTGAATATATTCTAAGGATTCATATCTAATGGAAGTATCTGATAGATTGTGCAGGTTAGGGTAATGGTGAACGATATTTAATCTATTCATAGAAAAATACTGGAAGTATACGATCGATTGTTGCAGGGTTAAGTGGGATGTATTAGTTAAATGATGAATGGTTTCTGTTTGTCTAAAATCAGATTCTGAAAAACATTATCTCAAATGAGTTTCCGTCGCAAATCACTACTTTCAGAGATATAAGAGTCTTTTAGTAGTGAAGGAGAGTGTATAGGAGCGGGGTGTCCCCCCCCCCCCAGTCAGTTCGTAACAAGTTGTTCGGTACACCAGTAGATTAGTACATCAAAAAGTTGTTTTCGTAGTCTATATGCAAACCATAGTTCGTTTCGTTACATCTTCGGATTCACAGTCTGGAACTTTAAGACTAAGAGTTACGAAACGAAACATCACGTTATCGTAGAGTACGAAAAAAACAAAACTCGTGTACGAAACAACTAACAAAACCATGACTACGAAACAACGTGTGTACGCAATACTCACTGTAACCTATAGGATAGGAAAATAATTAACCTAAACAACCCTACCTTTAGGCTCACGTAACCTAAACATATACAGTTTAACATATCAACTAAGGCCAAATCCCCATAAAAGTGATGATTCTTTAATATCGATATGGAAGTATGATCGATTGCTGCATGTTAGGTTTAGCGGTTTGATAATATTATATTCTAATAATACAAATACTGGAGATATGATCGGATTGTTGCATTATAGTTAAGTGGTGATGATCTTTAATAATATCAGTACTGGACGTATATGATATAATTGTTGCCACGTGAGATAAGTAGTGAGCAGTTTAAATTATAAATATCAGAACTATCTTGTGCCAAAATTTCGGAAGTGGGCATTCACTGATTTAGAGGTCGAAACTTAATTTTCCTGAATAGTTTTGATGTGTTTTGAATGATCTGGCACTCGTTTTGTCCCCCGGAAATCAATGTTGTTTACAGGTGTGGGGGTGCCCCCGCCGCCGCCCGGCAAACCTAATGGCTCCGAATTCGCACTGCCATAGGATAGTTGATATGTTGACTTTTTTTCTTTAAATAATCTGTTACTAAACCAAAACCCCACCTCTAACTAATAATAATCTTAACCTAACTTAAACAGTTTATGGCACTGAATAACGGTAGATTTTCGGTAGTACATGTAACACTCATTATATTCAATTGCACCATGGGAAAATGCGGTTCAAAATATGCAGATGATGAATAAATCACACGAAGATGTTAGGTAAGAATCCTAGACTATTTGATAGGCCACTACCGAAATAATACCTTATCTTTGCATCGAGTCTATGGGTGTCGTAAAATAAGATTAAATGGTTAATATCACAACTGCCCTTAGGAAGCATGTGACATATTGTTGAAGTTGTTCAGTGTATGAACGATCTTTAATGATAAAAACAGAGTAGTTACTGTATGGAAGAGTAGCTACATAGTGCCTAATCACGGCATATAACTGTTAGTTTTGTCATCATGTTCCTCAATATACTCCTTGATGATGTCAATGAGCATCCCTTTATCCAACAGTGGGGGGGAACTATAGGAGTTGCACTTAATAAGAGTCAGCATCACGTAACCCGCACCGTTCGGTTGGTGTGGACTGTAGATGTATAACTAAACTTGAATTCCGCGATTTCCGGCGCCATTCCGCCAGTCGAAGCCCAAGAATAGGAGAAGGTTAGCGCGGGAACACTCCAACGTCGCCAAACCCATGGCTGTTCACCAGGTTGGCGGAAGCCAGTGTTAAAAGTAAGGATTTCCTGAGGCTCGGCGTTCGCCTGGCGCAGCAATCGCCAGGCGCATCGCCAGCCGTGGCGAAGGTTTAATAGTACGGCCCTTAGCGTTTAAAGGTTATTTTTTCAACGGGTTGCATTCTCCCGCCTCAGATTTCGTTTCTCTTGCCTTTTTTAACTTGCTGTTCTTTTCTTTGGTCAGTGTTTGGGTGGCGGTGATGTCTTTTTGGTCCCTCCCGTTGGCCATCAGCGGCGCCACTTGCGGGCAACAAGACTAAAGGCGGCTGACGGCGTCCCTGAGCTCCGCTTCCGGCATCAAGGGTGGGGCCTCGTGGCGTGCCCAGGTGCCGCTCCTTGCAGCCCTTATACCACGACGTATACGTCATCGATCACCGCTGTGGCGTTCGTGAGGCGAAACATTATATTCTGCTTCTAGTCAGGTGACTGTCACATTATCCGTTCCATCGACGCCGACGCTTTAGAGGACGTGATCTTGCTTGTGGGTTTGAGGTGTAGAAGGAGGTCTGTAGGAACGCCCGGAAAGTCAGGCGGCGGGCGGGGGCGTGGAGGGACGTGAGAGCTAGGACGTGAGGATGGGTGCGACTTTTGCTGCTTTTTGTAGATACTTATTATCATGTGCACGAGAAATTACAGGTTGAATAACTTGAATTTTGTAACCACGACGTGATGCACCTTTCACACCCTTCTTCTGCTTTTAGCGTGTTCGACCCCCATATGGGAATTCAAGTATTATGTCACTAAGTCTTGAGTTTATGTGTTGTGCCTGTACCCCGACGACAGACTTGTGTGATCTACTTTATGTGGGGATTCAAGTTTTAAGTCTCTTGAGGTCATGTATTATGCCTTGGCCTCTCCCTCCATCCCTTGGCCTCTTTTCACCCCGTCAGGAGGTCGACAGTCTGGCGGTATAGATATATCATTATTTGGTCCCCGCAGCACCTGGTTTTCTGTGTGCGTGGCTTGCAACACCTGTCTGTGCTGGCAAGACTTAACACGCGCGCTTGTACACTCGAGGGGCGGGAACATCTGAAAGGCTGCTGCATGTGGCAAAGGTCAAGGCAGCATCAAGAATCATGTGTGAAAGCTGATATGGAAATGAAATAGGAGACGATTAGGAAGATAATAGGAAAGAGATATAAAAGAAAAACAAGGAGAGGAAGAAAAGAGTTGCATCCTTTACGCGGGCAGCCGTTTGTTCCCTTCCTTCCCTTCCCTCAAGTTTCCTAGATCCAATTTCCACGTGACCTTCCCCTCATTTCTTCTTTCCCCCTTTCCCCTCCTCTTCTCCTTTCTTTTCTCCTTTTCCCTTTCCCCCGGCAGGAGCACAAAGCCCCGTCAAAAGATCATATGCACCTTCAGCACTTTCAGTCTCTCTCTCTCTCTCCTCGTCTCTCTCTCTCTCTCTAGCACTTCGTTCTTCTCTCTCTACTCTCTACTCTCTCTATCTATCTCATCTCTCTATCTCTCTCTCTCTCTGTCTCTCTCTCTCTCTTCTCTCTCTCTCTCTCTCTCTCGTCCTCTCTCTATCTTCTCTCTCTCCCTCTTCTACCTCTCTCGTCTCTCTCTATCACTTCTCTCTCTCTCTCTTCTCTCTCCTATCTTTCTCTCTCTCTACGCTCTATCTTCTCTCTCTCTATCTATCGCTCTCTCTACTCTCTATCTCTCTTCTCTGCTCTCTCTCACTTTCTTCTCTCTCTCTCTCGTCTCTCTCTCTCTATCTCTTCTTCTCTCTCTCTCATCTCTCACTTCTCTCTCATCTCTCTCTCTCTCATCTCTCTCTCTCTCTCCTCTCTCCTGCTCTTTTATATCTCTCTCTCTTTCTCTCTTTTTTTTTTTTTTTTCCTAGCTCTCTCTCAGTCTCTCTCTCTCTTTCTCTAGCTGTCTCTCCTTCCTTCTCCTCTCTCTCTCTCTCTCTCTCTCTACTCTCTCTCTATCTGTATCTCTCCGCATATCTCTCTCTCTCTCTCTCTCTCTCTATCGTATCATTTGATGCAGCTCAATAAACTAAACAATTGCAAGATACAAAGAAGGATGAAAATTATTATGTTTCGGTAGTTTCAAATTTACATTTTTCAACATGAAATAGCCTGAAGATATGGCTTATGACGCTTGACGAGAAAATAGTACGATTTTAAAGTTTAATAATTTTGTTTATCTGTAGTTCCCTCTACTGGACGATTATTATTTTTCTATTGGTTTATCATTACTGTTTACGTTAGTGCTAGACTGTTTGCCTGCGCAAGTGAGTGTATGTCACCGATCTATATAACATGGATCGCGGTAAGCCTGGCTTAGCCTAGGTTCCAAACTGTCCGCCATCTTGCCTTAACCAAAAACACAAAGCCTGTTTTCTGCGGCTCGCGTTGCTGTTATGGCTGTGTTATCGCCTCGTCATGCCAAGCTATGCTTGCGTATGGCTTGTGTATCGCCCTCGTCATGCCAAGCTGTGCTGCTTGTCTGTACATAAGACAAGAGCTGAAGTGGCAAATCTTTCACCTGTGAGGTAACACCACACACAACACACGCACCCACCACACACACACATCACACACCACCACACACCCACCCACACCCCACACACCCACACACCCACCACACCCACCCACCCACACCCACACCACACAACCCTACAACCACACACACAATAGAAACACCTTCACCCACCACACACTACGAACACCACACACACCCCAGCCACCCACATCCCATTCCTCCACACAGACCATCCACTCTTAATCATATCTACCCACTCCAGTCATCCAGACTACTAGTTAATAATAAATAAAGGTGATATTGGTATACTTCTTTTTATATATAAGTAGAATATAGATTAGAAGTATATTTTTATATACTTGTTAAAAATTAGTGGGGAACGGAAGCAGACCTGTTGAGTTGCGGTTATGATACAAAGTATCAATAAGCGCTTTCCTAATAAGCGGTGCTTGTCTAAGGGAGATCGACTTTATTTTGCGAATAAAAAAAAAGAGAAAAAGTATACCTTGTGGTTAAAGTTTTAGGTTAGGTTTCATTTTAAACTAAAGGTTAGGTTAGAGTTGCATTTAAAAACCTTTAAGGTTAGGGTAGGTTTCATAAAACCATGATAAAGGTTAGGTTAGGTTGTTAAAACCTTTAAAGTTAGCTGTTGGTTATGTTTCATTAAAACCTATAAGGTTAGGTTAGGTTGCATTAATATTATTATTATTTTTTTTTTTGGGGTGGGGTTGCGCAAATAAAAAACTAAGTCTCCATTGCAGACAAGCATCCTATTGTAGGCCAAGAAAAAATAGTTGAGTCTCTTTAAAACGACCGCCAAAACTCTTCGTCATTTATTACCAAAAGTTGTTTCTGTATTAGTCTATATGAAAACCATAGTCTTTGTACACTCAGCTCAGAGTATGAACTTGACTACTAGGAGTTACGAAACGACACCAGGTATGTGCGAAAATACTACAAAATCAGTTGTACGAAACAAACTACTTTCAATCACGATACCTAATTAAGAAAGGTTTTGATTAGGCCAAAGGTTTTTGATTAATTTAAAATCTTCCTTAATCCCCGAGAGGTCGCTTCTATCGGACCACTTGTGGCTCGCGCCTACCCGTGGCCGCGCGCGGACGTGGGCTGGAGCCGTTATAGTTGAACGTAGAAGCTGCGCGTTTCGACTCATTAAGGTAAGACACACACACACTCGGGGGCTAACACTCGCCACTTTAGCTTCTCGCTTTACCACATACACCACACCTGTCACTACACACTGTGACGGTCCTCGCAACACACCTGTAACTACACACCTGTACGGCCTCGCAAGACACCTGTCACTACACACCTGTACGGCCTCGCAACACACTGCACTACACACATGTACGGCCCGCAACACACCTGTCACTATACCACCTGTACGGCCTCGCAAGACACTGGTTCCACTAACAACCTGTACGGCCTCGCAACACACCTGTCACTACACACCATGTACGGCTTCCTCGCAGACACTGTCATTGTCATTTTCATTTTCACTACACGAACCTGCTGTACGGACCGCGCAACACACCGGTTGTCTGTGTAGCCACCGTAAAATAAAGACTTGGAAGGTTCGGACGATGCACTAGGTTGGAAGTGTTTAGGAGTAGTAGTAGTAGGTGTGAAGTAGTAGTTTGTAGGTGGTAATAGTAGTGTATGGTTGGTAATATTAGTAGTAATAGTAGGTGTTAATTAGTTAGTAGTAGGTGGTAAATATAGGCCTATCATCAGTGCCAGCAGCCAACCACCCAGCCACTGCTCGGCCGGCCCCATGTTATTTGTTTGTTATGACAAGATGGGCGGCTGTGACTTCAGTATCTCCGGCCACAGCTAGCCCAGATCACCGCGATCCATGTTATATAGATCACGAGGTGGTGCTATTAAGGGTAAGAGCAGTAATACTATATCTACTACTACTGCTTTACTACGACTACTTCTACACTACTAATCTACAAGTACTACTGATACACTACTAACTACTACTACTACTACCTACTACTACTACTACTACTACTCTCGGGACTACTTATTAACTACTAACTACTACGACTATTCTTACACTTACTAACTACTTACTACTAGCTATCTACTACGACTACTACTACGACTACTACTACGACTACTTTTTACACTACTAACTACTACGACTACTTCTTACACTCCTAACTACTACTACTACTACTACTACTACTACTACTACTACTACTACTACTACTACTACAACAGTTACTCTTACTTGTCTTCATATCACACCTGAGGACTCGGTTTATATATTTTTATTCTCTCCACACGTAGGCAATTCCTGTATATCTGTAGACCATCACTGCACTTGAATCAGTTCCTTCCAGCATGTGGGTCACGGCAGAGAGAGGAAGGGGAAAAAAACTGGGAGGAAGGAGAGGGGCAAAGAAAAGAGAGAGAGAGAGAGAGAGAGAGAGAGAGAGAGAGAGAGAGAGGAGAGAGAGAGAGAGAGAGAGAGAGAGAGAGAGAGAGAGAGAGAGAGAGAGAGAGTAAAAATAGCAGGGAAGAGAACACGGCAGAAAGGAAAAAGAGAGGCAGATAAGGTGGATATGGAGAAGGAGGAAGAAAGAAAGGAGATTGGAAGAGAGCTGGAAGATTAGGAAGGAAGTCTTGCGTGTTGGGGAGGACAAGTGAGTGTGTGTCAAGGAGGATCAAAGGATTATTAACGAATAAGAAAGAAGGAATAAGTGAGAACAGAAGAATGGGATATATGAAGAAACAAGGGCAAGTAATGAGCCTGGAATATCAGAAGAGGGAATAGCGAAATAGTAAGAAGCAGAATATGAAGTGAGGGAATGAATGTAATCAAAAGACAGATAAAGGATATAGAAAAGTGGAAGGTAAAGAGAGAGAGAGAGAGAGAGAGAGAGAGAGAGAGAGAGAGAGAGAGAGAGAGAGAGGAGAGAGAGAGAGAGAGAGAGAGAGAGAAGAGAGCAGAGAGAGGAGAGAGAGAGAGAGAGAGAGAGAGAGAGAGAGAGAGAGAATTATATTGTTGGGATGAAGAGGAGAAGTAGTGTAAGAGACGTAGAGGGAAACATGAAAATAAATAATACATGAAAAGGGAGGAAGGGTGAAGAAGAGGGGGAGAGAAGGAAGGAAAACCCAGGACAAGGATAAAGGACAACTTCATAATGACCACTTTTTTTCCTGTAAATCATAGCAAGGCGACATATCCCACGCTATTCGTCTTCACGTAATGGAGCAGCCGTGAGAGAAATGTTATCTGACCTGCAGTAGCGCCGACAGGAGGATGAATATATAGGAAGAGCAAATTCCTTTACCTCAGAGGAGAAGAGGAGGTAAAGGTGATACGAAATATTACGGCAAAGAAAAAAGCAATAAGAACAGGCAGGAGGAGGAGGAGGAACAAGGAAGAACACAAAGGAAGAACATGCAGGAACAGGAGGTGGAGGAGATGACTACTGTAGGAATGTGTAAGCGCTGCGGCAGTGAGGGGAAGGGGAGGAGTGAGGGGAGAGGTGGGTAGTGAGGGGAGGAAGCGTGGCAGATCCTTATGTGTACCGATATTAGACTCTTAACTCTTTGCTCTCTCTCTCTCTCTCTCCTCTTCTCTCTCTCTCTCTCTCTCTCTCTCTCTCCTCTTCTCTCCTCTCTCTCTCTCTCTCTCTCTCTCTCCTCTCTCTTCTCTCTCTCTCTCTCTCTCTCTCTCTCTCTCTCTCTCTCTCTCTCTCTCTCTCTCTCTCTCTCTCTCTCTCTCTCTCACTTGAGTGTGTGTGGTTAATACTCCACCTTTACGAGTTCAAAACTGGTCAGCGCGGTAAAACTGTGGTCAGAGTGGATCATTTGATCACAGAGTCAACAGAAACACAATCCGACAGTCAGGCTTTCAACGTTACCCATGCGGTGCTCTTTTCCCGCCAGTATTGTGGTGACGAAGGGATGTTCATATTATCATCATTATTATAATTTTTATTATTTTTATTTTATTTTATTATTATTTTGTTTTTTGTTTTAATGGGGTTATACATATTTCTTTTCTTTTTTTTGTTGTTTTGAATTTCTTGTCGTGTTGGTGCCTTTCTTTTTGTTGTTTTGGGCGTCGTTTTTTTTTTTACGACCCTTTCCCCAACGGGGTCACCTTTTTGGGGAACGGCAGGGTGCGCTCTTCCCCCTTCCTTTTCCCGCTTGCGCCCCCCCCCCCCCCCCCCACCTAACTTTCCCATCTCTCCTCCCCTCTCTCTCTCTCTCCCCCTCTCCCCCTCTCCTCTCTCCCCTCCTTCTCTCTCTCCCCCTCCCCCCCTCTCTCTCGTTCTCTCTCTCTTCTCTCTTCTCTCTCTTCCCTCCCTCTCCCTATTTTCCTTTTTCCCCATTTGGTAATATTTGGCCAGTTTGTTATCAAATAAGTTACGGTTTTCCGGTACATTTCTCTACGACTAATCCCCCCCTCCCCTACGTGCAGACAGCGCCATTAACACCACCTTACTCTCTCCCATCATATGATTTTTGGAAAAAAAAATAAAGACAATGAAAACAAAACAAATGTAAACAATGATAGAAAATAATAGGGGCAGCTTAAAATTAAAATAGTATGATAATGAAAAACTACTATTTATATCATTTTCTACCGTGATGGGGGGGGTCGCCAAGGTTCCTTATAGTTAGACGGTGCCCTGTTTAAAAAGGTGGTGATGGGGTAAAAATTTGTGTCCCTGATTTTGTCCCGCAAGGAAAAGTCCCAAAAATTCCCAAATAGGTGATGGGAGGGGGTGGATTGCTGCTCCCTTTCCCTAAAAGCCAGGCAAACCTGCATGTTTCCCCGAAAGGGCCGCTAAAGGGTTTTTTTTTTTTTAGGGGAAAAGGGAAGGGAATACCCACGAGAAGGCGTAGAGGTGGGGTTTTCGTGGGGAAAGGCCAATTGCGAACAGTGGAGCCTGAGTGTTGCCATGGAAATAGGGGCAGACGAGCTCGACAAAGGGTTTTTAAAGCGAGTTTTTAGGGCAAACCCACCCACCCCCCCCCCCACTGGAGCGGCGCGTGTGGGGGCCACCAGGGAGGCAGCGCGGCCGGAAATGCTCGCTGAAAACAAATAGGTATTAGGTTTGTATATGCGCAGACTGAAGGTAATACTCCTCCAGCCTCTTGAGGGAAAGCTATTCGAGATGAAAGATGTGAAGGCCCACGAATGGGTTTGTGTACGACTGTGGGTTTAGATTTAGAAAGATCAAAATTAATGAAGGTTTTGGGCCGATAACAATGTTAGTCTGTCACTAATGCCATGGAAGTGGCAGTGCAGACTGACGCTCTGACAATGGGTTTCTAATCATGTTTTGATTTAACCTCAGCCCCCCCCCCCTCATACTGGCCAGCGCGTGTGGCAATCTCTCTCTCTCCTCTCTCTCTCTCTCATCGTCTCTCGTCTCTCCTCTCTCTCTCTCTCCCTCTCTCTCTCTCCGCCTCTCTCTCTCTCCTCCTCTCTCCTCTCTCCTCTCTCTCTCCTCTCTCTCTCTCCTCTCTCTCTCTCTCTCTCTCTCTCGCCCTCGCTCCTCTCTCTCTCTCTCTCTCTTCGCCTCTCTCCTCTCCCCTCTCCTCTCTCTCTCTCCTCTCTCCTCTCTCTCTCTCTCTCTCTCCTCCCCTCGCTCTCTCTCTCTTCTCTCTCCCTCTCTCCTCTCTCTCTCTCTCTCTCTCTTCTCTAGACGTGAGCTCGCAATGTGCAGCGTCCTTCGCATTCGGTCAGCGGTCGAGCTCTCCTGCCTAGTTCGTGCTGACGGGGGTGGCGCTTTGTAGTCAATAACCTTGTAGTTGGTTTGACTTGCAAAAGTGTCAGATAGGATCAAAGTATCTATCCCTTCCCCTCTCTCATCTCTTCTCTCTCCTCCCTCTCTCCTCTCTCTCTCTCCTCTCTCTCTCTCTCTCTCTCTCTCCCCTCTCTCTCTCTCTCTCCTCTCTCTCTCTCTCTTCTCCTTCCATCTCTCCTCTCTCTCTCTCTCTCTCTCCTCCCCTCTCTCCTCTCTCTCTCTCTCCTCTCCTCTCTCTCTCTCTCTCCTCTCCTCTCTCTCACCCGTCCCCCCAAATTCTCCTTCGAGTTCCTTCATGAACCCTCCGAAATATTGACGGGGAAATGATTTATTCTTTGGTTTCTTTTTACCTTCGCCCGTCCAGTCCACAACTTCCCATTATTTCAGCAAGACAGGAGTGGGAGGGTGGGGTGAAGGGAAGGAGGGGTGGATTTGGAGGGATGGAGGTGGTGTATTGGAATGGGAGGGTTAAGGCGGCGTCACACTAGCACTTTTTCCGTTTTAGTTTTTTCAGCAAATTTCTACAAACTAACAATTTTCTGACTGCAAAGTCTGCAAGCCGTCACACCCCACAGAATCGTTGTTCGCCTGCATCACCTAGTCAGCTGTTCGACTGTAAACAAAACATGGTTCTTGTGGTTTGTGGTTTAACCACTTGTGGTTAGATTAGTTTCATTAAAACCTATAAGTAGGTTATGTTCATTAAAACCTATAAGGTTAGGTTGGTTTCATTAAATCCTGGTTAGTTTGGTTTCATTAAATATATAAGGTAAGGTTAGGTTTATTTATTTAATAAAAAAAAAAAAAAAAATTTCTTTGCAAAAAAAAACTATCTCCATTACAACACCCCTATTGTGGGCCAAGAAAAAATAGTCTTTTTCTCTGAAAACGAACCGCGAAAAATCTCGTCCATTATTTTCCGACGGGTTTTTAATAAAGTGCCTTGTAATGCATTAAGTTTAGTAAACAATTTCTTTCATACATCGTAAAAAAAAAATAAGCTGAAAGGTTGTGGAGCCCGCCAACTTCTTTCGGTTATTTCACCCCAAAAAAAAGTTACCCAAAAAGGAAATTTAGGTACTTTTTACTTCTATTGCCGTTTTTTGCTTTGCTTTTTCCCGTGCCTGTATGTTTTTTTTTTTTTGTGAAATTTAATTTTTTTAAATTCGTAATGAGGTTAGTTTGGTTAGGGGTTGGGGCATTTGACTTAACACCCCTGTGTTAGGGTGTGTCTGGGGAGCTCAGAAGGGGTATAAAAAACCCTTTTCCCACCCTAGGCATTCATGGTTTTAACCCACTGTGGTCATGGTGTCTGGGGAGGGGACTCTTTGTAGTAAATCTTTTTTTCCCCCCAAATCTAAAAATTCTAACTTTTAACAGCACGGGGGTGTCAGGGGGTGTGTGGTAGGTGACCCATTGTAGAAATCTTTTCCCCACTCTAAACATTCATAATTCTTAAAGTAATCGTCCAGACCCATTTTTTTTTTGCCTAATTATGTTAAATGCACATTCAAAAAAAACCTAATCCACCAAAAAAATTGTTTTCCCCAGGCCTTATTTCCGTAAAACACGACTTTTTTGAAAAAAAGCGCGCGAAAAAAAAATCTTCCCTCCAACAGGGCTACGACTGTTATTGATGACGTCAGAACAGGGACGACCGCAGACACTCTGTCGACCCTGTCGGCAAATGTTATGATGCGATTGTATTTCCCGGTTGTCAGACAGTGAATCAGCGCTGTGACCGACACCCTTCCCACACACCACGCCTGCACCCCACGCCTCCTTCCCACACACACGCCGGGCGCACCAACACCCTTCCTGCACACACACACACACACACCGTGTGTGGAGGGCGTGTGTGGTGGGAAGGGCGTGTGTGTGGGGGAAAGGGAAAGCGGGGTGTGCAGGCGTGTGTGGTAAGAAGGGTGTCGGTGTGCAGACGTGGTGTATGGGAGGAAAGGGTGGGTTTTGTGCGGCGTGTGTGTGGGAAGGGTGTCGTGGTGCAGGCGTGTGTGTGGGAAGGAAGCGTGTGTGTGGGAAGGGAGGCGTGTGTGCAGGCGTGTGTGTGGGAATGAGGCGTGTGTGGGGGAAGGGTGTCGGTGTGCAGGCGTGTGTTGTGGGAAGGAAGCGTTTTCTGCAGGCGTGTGTGTGGGAAGGAGGCGTGTGTGCAGGCGTGTGTGTGGGAAGGAGGTGTGTATGCAAGCGTGTGTGTGGGAAGGAGGCGTGTGTGCAGGCGTGTGTGTGGGAAGGGTGTCGATGTGCAGGCGTGTATGTGGAAGGGCGTGTGTGCAAGCGTGTGTGGGGGGAGGGGCGTGTATGCAGGCGTGTGTGTGGGAAGGGTGTCGGTGTGCGGCGTGTGTGTGGGACGGAGGCGTGTGTGCAGGCGTGGTGTGGGAAGGGTGTCGGTGTGAAGGCGTGTGTGGTGGGACGGAGGCGTGTGGGGGGCAGGCGTGAGTGTGGGAAGGTGTGTCGGTGTGCAGGCGTGTGTGTGGGATGGAGGCGTGTGTGCAGGCGTGTGTGTGGAAGGAAGGCCGTGTATGCAAGCGTGTGTATGGGAAAGAGGCGTGTGTTTGGAAGGGAGGCGTGTATGAAAGCGTGTTTGGTGTGGGAAGGAGGCGGTGTGTGCAGGCGTGTGTGGGAAGGGTGTCGGTGTGCAGGGCGTGTTGTGGGAAGGAGGCGTGTGTGGGGGTAAGGGCGTGTTTGCAGGGGGTGTGTGTGGGAAAGAGGCCGTGTGTTGGTGGGAAGGGTGGTGGGTGTGCAGGCGTGTTGTGGAAGGGTGTCGGTGGCAGGCGTGTGTGTGGGAAGGAGGCGTGTGTGCAGGCGTGGGGTGGGGAAAGGGTGTCGGTATGCTGGTGTGTGTGTGGGAAGAGCGTGTGTGCAGGTGTGGGGTGGGAAGGAGGCGT
Organism: Chionoecetes opilio; assembly: GCA_016584305.1. Lineage (NCBI taxonomy): Eukaryota > Metazoa > Arthropoda > Malacostraca > Decapoda > Majidae > Chionoecetes > Chionoecetes opilio. Next base: position 97,547 of record JACEEZ010003178.1, read on the forward strand.
GTGTGCAGGCGTGTGTGGGGGGAAAGGAGGCGTGTATGCAGGGCGTGTGTGTGGGAGGAGGCGGGTGTGCAGCGTGTGTGTGGGAAGGGATGTCGTGGGCAGGGGGGTGTGTGGGAAGGAGGCGGGGGTGTGCGGCGGTGTGTGGGAAGGAGGCGTGTGTGTGGGAAAGAGGGCGTGGTGTGGGAAGGGCGTGTGTGCAGGGGTGTGTGGGGGAAGGAGGCGTGTGTGCAGGCGTGTGTGTGGGAAGAAGGGCGTGTATGCAGGCGTGTGTTTGGGAAGGAGGTGCGTGTTGCAGGCGTGTGTGTGGAAGGAGGCGTATATGCAGGCGTGTGGGTGGGAAGGAGGCGTGTTGCAGGCGTGTGTGTGGGAAGGGTGTCGGTGTGCAGGCGTGTGGTGTGGGAAGGAAGCATGCTGCACCCATAAGGATGCATGCATGGTGGCATATAGCAAAAAATCCATCAGAAACACCCAATATCTTCAAGTCCTATATTTATCTCTGTGTTTCGTGCCTCTGACCTGCGCGCGGGAAGAGGAGCCTCCCTTTCCGCTACTTTCACCCGAGGCCCTGAGCCTGAGCGTCTGCAAGCCTTGAGGAGTGTTTTGAGAACTCGGGGGGGAATTTGCAGATTTTGATTGCGGATTATTTAAAAACGGATGACTGGATACAAAAAGTGACGACGTATTGTTGATATACTCGTTAATGGCATGATTTGATTGCAAAATTAAATCAGGGAAAGATGAAATGGTCTGGACATTACTTTAACACCCTGTTGGTCGGGTGTTTTATGGTGAGGTCACTCTTTGTACAAATCTTTTCCCACACCTAAAAATTCATATTCTTAACACCCCTGTGTCAAGGGTGTTTTGAGGTGAGTCCCTCTTTGTATAAAACTTTTCCCCACACTCTAGGCATTCCTGTTCTTACACACGGTTTGTCGGGTGTTTTTTGGTGAGCTGTCCCTTTCTACAAATCTTTTCCCCACCCTCTAACTTCTAATTCTTAACACCACTGTTGGTCGGGGTGTGTTCGGTGAGGTTTGAGTCTTTGTAGTAATCTTTTCATCAGTCTGCGAGGAGACTGTTGGCTGTTATAATGACCGGCTTTTAAATGATCTACATGTGCATTGTTTCAATAGTCCTTGAATATTTTTAATACTTTTAAACGTATTGAATTATATTTTTCAAAAACTTACTGGTTTATTTAAAAAATATTTAAAGTTTATCACTGTGGATTTTGATTTGACTATGAAAGTTGACTTCAACTTACCATACAAATCCGAGCGACTGAACTCAGACCGCTGTTCAAGGATAATAGTCAGAGCGAGAAAAAACTAGTTCAGACGAGAAAAACCACGGAGATCGACTAACTAGAACGGAAAAGTGCTAGTGTGACGCCGCTTTTTGGCGGCAGTGAGGGAGGGCCTAAGAAGAGAAAAAAGAAAAAAGGAAACTTTTTTACACAGTTTTTTCCTGCCAAAAAACACTTCTCTTTAGCCGAAAGGAGAGTTTCAGAGAATTTTTGAAAGGAGATAGAGAGAGAGAGAGAGAGAGAGAGAGAAAAGAGAGAGAAGGAAGGAGAGAGGAGGAGAGAGAGAGAGAGAGAGAGAGAGATGAGAGCCACCGCACTCTAAATCTCTCTTCGTTTTTTCCTCTATTTGTAAATTCACAGCGTTCATTTTCTTTCACGCCTCAAGAAAAAAGCACCAAAAAGAAAAAAAAAAAGAAGATAGATTTAGACCTCATTTTGTTTGGAAAGTTGTTTGCAAAAAAAAAAGCTTAATGGAATAATATTTTTGATCCTGTTATTACTTTATTTGCCTCAAGTATTGTAAAAAGCAATGACTTTAGAAACATGAACAAGGAAATTGTTCATAATCTAAACATTCCTTTAATCAGTTTCATAAATATCACCTATAAATTTCTAATGGAGGGGCCATGTTTTTAACTAATGATAAAAAAAGTTATGATATGGCTAAACTAATCACTCATATTTAAATATTCAACTCGAAACACTTATTTAAATATTTTCCTTGAATGTGAGGAGGGAATCATTAAACAGTCAACTGGTCGTGCTTTTAGTTTTGGGGACCCCGGGATACATTAAGCAAATCCCCCAATTATGTAATGCATTAGCGATTTAAGTTTCCGCTAATTAAAATTTAAAAAATTACTTAGCGGGAAAGGGCTAACTCCCCCCTTTACCTCTCCCCTCCCCCCACCCTTCCTCCCTCCCTTCCTTCCCCCCCTTTCCCTACCTACCCCCCCCTTCTGACAAAGAGGGAAGGAGGAGGAGGTGGGACGCCAGCGGTGAGTATTGTCATTGGGGTGGAAAGTTGGAGGAGAGGTAAAGAAAATGGGGGAAAATATTCCTAATGGGCATCCTTTTCCTCCCTCTTTGTTTTTCATATTTTTTTCAGGTTTTTGTTCTTGTTCTTTTTTTCCCCATTCCTTTCCCTCTTGTTACATCCCTCATCGTTTTTTCTTCCTTCCTCCAACCACCCATCATCTTTCTCTCCCCCTGTTTCTCCTCTTTTTTTTTTTTCTTTCTTTCTCCCGCACTCTATCCCTCCCCCCCTCCAAACCCACCCTTTTTCGCCTTTTCTTTCTTCTCTCTTTTTTCATTTTCCATTTTCCTTTTTCCATTCCTTTATTTTCCCCCTTCCTTTTTTCCCCTTCTTCCTCTCTCTTTTCTCTTTTATCCCCCTTCTTTTTTTTCCTTCCATCTCTTCTCCTCCCCTTCCCCCCTCTCTCTCTCTTCTCTCCCCCTTTTCTCCTCTCTCCTCCTCTTTCTCTCTCGCTCCCTTCTCTCTCTCTCCTCTCTCTCTTCTCTCTCTCCCCTTTTTCTCTCTCCTCTCTCTCTCTCCTTCTCTCTCTCTCTCTCTCTCTCTCTCCTCTCTCTCTCTCTTCTCTCTCTCTCCCTCTCTCTCTCTCTCAGCTTCCCTTTAAACCAAAAGAAAACCTTTCCTCCTCATTTTTTTCCGTTTTTTTTCCCGACTTTATTTTTTTCATTTTTTTTATTCTATTCCTTCTCTTTTCTCTTGCTGAATTCGCTGATTGGGGACACTTCGCCACGAAATCGTTTTCACATGAGAAAAAGTTTACGAAAATCGTTGAAAGTTGTGTGTGTGTGTGTGTGTGTGTGTGTGTGGTTATTGTTTTTGTTTTGGGTTTTTGTGTTTTGGGTGTGTGTGTGTGAGTGTGTGTGTGTGTGTGTGTGTGTGTGGGGGGTGGTGTGGTTTTTTTTGGTTTTGTGTGGTTTTGTTTTTTGTGTGGGGGTGTGTGTTGTGTTGTGTGTGTGTGTGTGGTGTGTTGTGTGTTTTTGTTGGTTTTTTTGGGAAAAACGGGAACTCTGTGGTAGTGGTTAGCACGCTCGGCTTACAAACCGAGAAAACCCGGGTTCGATCCCCGGGTGGAGCGAAAGATAGATGGGTGGTCTTTCTTAAATCCCTACCCCCTTCCACCCCCGCAGTGAAAAGGTACCGGGGGCCAGCCGGGGGTTTTTTAACCCCCCCCCCCGGGGTGGTGGCTTCGGCCAAAAACTAATATACCCGCAGGCGGAA
>JACEEZ010003179.1:0-5000 GCA_016584305.1 Chionoecetes opilio
TCGTTTGGGGGTTTTAAGGTTGAAACGGGCAGCCTAAAGGGGACCTTTGGGGAAATTTTCAGATGCCATTTGAAAAATTATAAACGAAGATTTAAAAAAAGGGTAGCGCCTTCCTTTCCCGCGAGAAATTTGAACGACGCGCATTGGTATAGCTATCATTTTTGCATAATGGGTGGCAAGAAAGACCTAACAAAGGAGCAAATTAAAGTTTTTGTAATCCTACACAAGGCAAAAGAGGCCATGGAAGAAATATCAAGGTTTGGGGATGTTCGAAGAGATGGTGCAAAAGTGGGGGGGGAGAGTTTAAGGGGGGGCACGGGGGGGGGGGTAGGACACCCGGGGAACCAGAACATTAAAATGGCCAGGGCGAGGTGTAAAAGTCATATCGCAATTTTTTTCCCTTGCTCTTAATAGGATGGGCACCACTTACTTTTCATACTTTAGGGTGCTTGTGGGGTTTTTACTCCTCCCCCTGGCCATTTATAATGTTTGGTGTCGCGGCTGTCGCATTTTTTTCTTTCTCCCACCTTTTCCCCCCTCCTCCTTCCCCCTCGCCCGGCCATCATGCGGGGAAACGAAAACTCCCTAACACTTCTTCCTGCCATTGTCGCATGTTGGAAGGACTTTTGACGACAGCCTAAGTCTGGTTCACCGGGGTTTTCTGTCGCCCCCGATTTCCCCGTGCCTGCCCTGCAGGTCGGGGGTCACGTCGCGCTAGGGGCTAGGGATTAGTGGCGGGTGGTGTATTTGGCGCGCATTTTATTATAAAGTAGTATTGATAGTTTATTTTTTCCTTTGATACATCTAATAATCAAACCCCACGTCTAACCAAAACTAATCTGATTTAAACTAACAACCGTTTCTGGCGTAGCTAAACGGAAAATTTTGGGTTTAAAAGTACGCCATGGCATGGAAAGGGGGGGAAATTTGGGGATTCAATTTAAGGATGAAAAGTTTGCACGATGTGTAAGTTAAATCTTTTATTTTTAGTGAAAAATACCGAAATTAACCAAAAATTGGGGGAAATTTGGGGAAGAGGGGGTGCTGGTTTCGGGTTTTGTTTGAATTTGGCGCGCGAACTCTGGGCCCGCTCGGCCGAAAAAGACCGACGAGCGGTTGGATTTTTTTTATAACATAGGGCGATCATGACTCCCAGCCTCGCCCCAGACCTCTTCTCAGCCTTTTGTTTGCCGAGAAAACCCTAGTGGAACCCGACTTTACATTAAGGTGACAGGGGCAAACCTTATAAAAAGTCTCCTTCTGTGCTCACAATTAAACGTATAATAAAAAAGTTCAGGATCTACCAAAGAGGGACGAAACAAACCCCTTTTAAATTATGTTCCTTTTTACGAGTACATATAGTGAAAGCGTTGCATTTTTGGCCCTCGTACGTGGGAGGAGCAATGGGGGAAAATTACACAACACGGGTTTCCACAAAGGGGAGTATCACGCCCTGCAAGAGCGAAACTTTTACTTTGCTTTTGGATTTCTCGTTCTTACCCCTTTTGGAGTACCAAAAGCAAGACTTCTCCTTATTGACCTTCAACCCCTGAAATGCTTCGATCTGCACATAAAAGAAAAAATATCATACATTATATACTTATATATTATCACATAATAAGGACCGGGCCCAAAGGGAAAACAAAGAAGCAAAATAAACCCGGTGAGTTTTCCAGTCCATAAAGAAGACAGTAAGATAATGTAGAAAGGGGGAAAGGGGCAATGTAAGCGTAAAGCAAGCAAAAAAAATGCCCAATTTTTGGGCATTACGTGCCCCCAATGTACCTGTTTTACAATATTTTTCCCAAAAAACACCTTTAAAGGTAATGAGGACTGTTCAGCCTCGTGAGTCATTTAAGATTTAAATCAACAATTGGGATATCATTGCGTTTCCAAATGGACAAACGCTGGACGCTTTCACAATTATGAGAGACAATTGAATACATAAAGCAAATATATTTTTCTCTCTCTTCTCCCTTTTCCTCTCTCTCTCTCTCTCTCTCTCTCTCTCTCCTCCTCTCTCTCTCTTTTCTCTCTCTCCTTCTCTCTCTTCTTCTTCTCTCTCTCTCTATTCCCTCCTCTCTCTTTTCCTTCTCTCTCTCCTGTACATATAGTGACAGAAAGACACACACCACACACCACACACACACACACACACACACAACAGTGACACCAAAAAGGGGTGACTCATCAAAAGAAGAGTGTGAGGAGGAAAGAATGAGGCAAGACAGGCAGGAAGGATGGAGGGGGAGGCGGAAAGAAGTGGCAGGTCAAATGGGGAGGTTGTGAAGGGCGGAAACACAACACGGATTCAGCCGACACTGGACCTTCTTTGTGTTACACTTGTGCAAGATTTTCCCCGTGTCATCGTCTTCCTATTCGCTTTTCCTTCCTCATGATTATATCGGGGCGTTGTCACATCTCCTACAAAACTCCAAAATTTGAGTACTGTCACATTTACACATAGTCGGTCATATCTCCTGCACAAAATCAAGTATCCAGTACATGTCCTACACAAAAACTGAGTGCCCAGCATATCTCCTACACAAAACGAGAGAACTTTTTTTCTCTGTAGGAAATATGTCATTACTCTAAAGACTGCTAAAGATGTAGGAGATGTGCCTTGTAGGAAATAGGGTGTGGGACATGTGGCGACTGCTTCAATCATCTACAGCCTTACGATGTGCACTGTCTCTCCGGTCAAAACACGACGAGGACTCCTTTTCTGGGTTTCGTTTTTTTCATCTAAATAATTTTCCCTTCCGCTTTCTTACTCCTACAGTACCTTTGCTGTTCTTACACTTCCTCCTCTATCATCTTTCCCCATTTACTTAACTTTCTCGTCTCGTTTTGCTCCAAGTCACACGTGCGCTCCTCACTCAGGCAATTTATCTTCCACCGTTTTACGTCTATCAAGCCAATCCTTCCAATTCTTCCTTTTCTTTCTTGTTCATTATGAATTTTCTTTTCTTTAAGTCCAGTTTTCGTGTGTATAATTTTCTACCCAACCTTTTCACTGTTTCTTCATTCTCCTTCTGCTCCTCCTCTACGAATCTGATCTCCTGAGAGAGAGAGAAAGAAAGAAAGAAAGAAAGAAAGAAAGAGAAAGAGTGAGATGAAAAGAGAAAAAAACTATATATAAAGAATGGAAATGAAAAAATGAGAGTTGCAAATCATACTGACATCTCTCTCTTTCTTTCTCTCTACTTTTCTTTCTTTTGTCTGCTCAAATTAAGACGCCGCCCAAAAATATGTTCACTTTTGCTGACAACATACAAAGAACGTTTTCCCGGAATGGACACTGAGATAATCATTCCATTAAATATTTTTGCCTAGAGAAACAGGGACGCTATTTTTATCTCTTGTAGCTTTTCGTTTCTTGTTGAATAGTCGGTGCAAGAGAGAGAGAGAGAAAAAGATAAAAAGTAATACTATGTGAAGAGAATATTATAGGAAATATTAGTTAAACAGCAAGAAATTATGCAGTGACACCAAAAGAAAGTAAAACAAAGAACGGAACAAGAAACATAATGAAATATGGAAAATAAAAAGAAGAAAGAAAAGTAAAACATAAATAGAAAAAAAAGAAACTTTATTATCATCAAAGAGTAAGAAACAACGAAAGAAAGTCTCCTGAGAGTAAAAAATACAATAACAATGGAAACATAGAATAGATTCATGAAGAAAGGAAACGAATTAAGGAAAACAAATCTCACAACGAAACAAAAATCATTAAGTTAATACAGAAATACAGAGAAAACCTTTATACATGGTCAACAGAGAGAGAGAAGAGAGAAGAGAGGAGAGAGAAGAGAGAGAGAGAGAGAGAGAGAGGAGAGATCGAGAGAGAGAGAGAGAGAGAGAGAAAGAGAGAGGAGAAGAGAGAAGAGAGAGACGAGAGAGAGAGAGAGAGTAGAGAGAGAGAGAGGAGAGAGAGAGAGAGAAGAGAGAGAGAGAGAGTCATTAGGGGATAAAAGGAGAGATATATCGATAGTGGGAGGCGTGATAGATTGGAACAGAAAACGCCGGGGCAGTGTGAATGATCTGTTGTCATTTATTGGAACGTAATTGTGAAGTATTTTGCCCGACTTTCCCTTCCCCTCCTCCGGCCTGGTAGTGATGCGCCTTGATTACCATACGGTAGTTAAGCTTCTTACTCATCCTATCGCACATGTTTGAAACCTGTCCATCTATCTATCTATACCGGTCTATAATTATCTATCTGTCTATATTCAGGGAATAAATATATATTTGTCTACCTTTTGTAGTAATATGTACTCTCTACGTGCACGTCCACGGCTCATTAAGATGAAGTAAACACGAATTCATTTATGATAAAGCAATTTGATGAGCTTTTCGTCTTGGTCAGTTTCCAGAATACGTTTTTCACTACGATATGTTCTTCTTAAAACTATCAATTCACTAGTTTTTTACACGTGATTTGAGTTTATGTTGTCCATGTCTTTGCTGTCTTCTAGTACAGGCGTAGGACAGTCTAGATTGGAGGGATTTTAATCTCTCCTCTCTTCTCTCTCTCTCCTCTCTTCTCTCTCTCTCTTTTCTCTCTCTCTCCTCTCTCTCTCCTCTCTCTCTCTCTCTCTCTCTCTTCTCTATCTCTCTCTCCTTCTCTCTCTCTCTCTCTCTCTCTCTCTCTCTCTCTCTCCCCTCTCTCTCTCTCTCTCTCTCTCTCTCTCTCTCTTCTCTCTCTCTCTCTTCTCTCTCTCTCTCTCTCTCTCTCTCTCTCTCTCTCTCTCTCTCCTCGCTCCGCTCGCTCGCTCGCTCGCTCTCTCTCTCTCTCTCTCTCTCTCTCTCTCTCTCTCTCTCTCCTCTCTCTCTCTCTCTCTCTCTCTCTCTCTCTCTCTCTCTCTCTCTCTCTGTTGTGACCAGCGGCAATATCAACACAAAAATTACTGACCAACACTTCCGCCAACAACCAAAGATTTCCTACAAATGGACCGGCTATTGACCGAGAGCGAGGCGTGTTTTCCTGAAGATGCAGG
>JACEEZ010003179.1:10000-12500 GCA_016584305.1 Chionoecetes opilio
ATCAACTGTCAGACAACAACTGCTAATAAAACTGTTAGTACCAGCAATGGGTGTAAAAGAATCCGAGAAGCCAGTGACATACACAATGAGCATGTTTCCAAAAGACTGAAACTTGTTGATGAAGACCAGTTCCTTTACCATGTAACGAATGCCTGTTGCAAGAAGTACACTATGAAATATGTTCTTGATAGACTTACGAAACAGAATGTAGCTCAAAGTCCAGATCAGTCATTGAATCAGCAGAACACATCAGAGGATAGAAACACTCGCTCACAGACTGCCCGACACCCGCCCAATACTGGCCCGACAGCAACAGCAGTGCGTGACATAAATTGTATTATCTGTGACAATAAATCATACAAACATGAATACATAAAATTTCGCATCTGCGAATCCAACCGTGCTTCGTCCTTTCTAGCTGCAACTAACTATTTCCAAGATGAAGTCTACACTCGTACCTGCGACCTTCAAGATCCATGTTCTGTGTTTGGCGCAGATGTATATTATCACAACGAATGCATGATCAAGACGTACATGTACAAGTACGACTCAAGATCCAAGGAGTTAGCACCACAATTATCAACCAAACACCTTGTATGGAATCAGGTTTTGTCTGAATTAGAGAAAATCCTGAAAAATGGTAACGGCTATGAGTTGTGTGTTATCCGAAACCACTTGAATAGCATTGATGACCAATGTGGCTTTCGCAACAGAGATGTGAAAATATTCTTGATTAATCAATTTGGTAGTGATGTTGATTTTACATATCCTGATGCTCTGCGTAAGTCAATGATGGTGTTTGGTGTGTCACGTAACTCGGCAAATGCATTAGCTGAACGCATCCGTTCTGTTGATCCTATACAAGTATGTGCTTGTGTTATACGGAAGTCTCTTGATGAATACGATTTTGGACTTGAAGACAACTTTTGTGATGCTCAAGAGTTAAAGCTTGCATGTAATGATATGGATATCCCCGAAGCTGTACTTAAGTTTTTTGGGACGTTGTACAATTTCAAACCTGAAACCTACAAACAAGCAGCATCATCAGTCATGACACAGGAGAAGGTTGCTGATAATGAGAATGCTGACGAGGACGATAGCGATGATATCAGCGACAGTGATGGCTACTTATCCACACGACGTTGTCGGAAGTTGCAGTTTCTCTTCCAAACGATGTATTACGTGCATCACTGTGGGAAAAAGAGAACACCCATGCATATTATGAATGCAGAGTCTGTCCATGCACTTGGACGTGGAGGTAAAATCGTGACCTCAATATTAAACCATGAAGGATTGGCACTCAGTTACACGGAGCTCCGTAGGTATCAACACGACCTCGCATCTTTGACAGCACAACACAACAAAGATCACATTGCACTACCGAGTCACTTTGACCCTGGACAATTCACGTCTGGCGCTATTGACAACTGGGACCACGAAGGAGCGAGGGTCTCGGAGCATGACACAGTGACTGTACTCTTCCATGATAAACCCGTTTCATCGCCATGCCAGCCAAAAATTTCTGACACACAAGTAACACACGGGCCACAAGCTTTCAAGGAGATCCTACCATGTCAAATACTTTCAGATTTCCACAAATCAGCACACAATCCCGACATTCCAGCGTCATACAAAGGGAATGATGAAGTCTACAAATCTGCAAAAGCATATATAGAGAAATAATATATATTTATTATTTCATCAAGTATTATGAACAACATTACCATACAGTAACACGACTGCTTTTCCTCTAATATGTGGATTCCATGCCTACCATACCAACAATTATCTTTCTCCGCATATTTTTTGGACAATTTGGCATTATGATAACCAAATCAACTCCAAACAACTTAAAAATAGTGTCAATCAATTCCTTAGGGTCAAAAACATACATATAGACACCAGCATCTACTTCCTAAGACAATTATTTGGAGAGATATGACCATTTGACCGAAATCGCTAAACGCGGCTAAACGCGGCAACTTAAGTTAAGGTTGACTCTCGGTTATATTTGTCTCCTTCGCCACCATACTTAATTTTTCTAACCAATATGTGAATTGAAATTGTCAGAGGACTTGATAAGGAAACTTTTGAAGAAGTATGACAGTTCTAAGTATAATATTGACTTTGTGTCGAGCCTTCAAACATAGAGGCATTTTCAGACTCGAAGGATTGTTGGACTAAAATCACCAACATTTTAGCTATTTCGCACTGAAACCCGAAGTTTATGTGTCTGAATAGTCATAAAATGTTGTTAGTACTATCAAAGGCTTGATAATTAATCACAATGAATACTTTTTGTGGATCTGATGGTGGTTTATTGCATGAAACTACAATATCGTCAATTTCGATTCTGGACGCTCCACCAAAAATCTTCAACGGGCTCTGCGGAAAAACTGTATCTGATCTGGAAGTGTTACCCATACTTTTTTTGACGGCCTTGACATATATAACAATAAATGTTTGGGTAATGCTCTAAAAGAGCCATGTACACGAATTT
>JACEEZ010003179.1:17500-20000 GCA_016584305.1 Chionoecetes opilio
AGAGAGAGAGAGAGAACAAAACATGGAAGGGAAGGGAGGATTTAGCCCGGAGGTGGAAGCAATAATTTCATTACCACAGTGACTGCAGTGAAGGATTTATGCAGACATTTCTCTCCTTCCTTTTCATTCGATATATTTTCTATCTTTTATATTGTTCTTTCACATTCATTATGCTGGTTCATGGTGAAGAGAAAAACATGCAAATTGGTCCAAGGACATGTGACTTCAACAGCAACCATGGACACACACACACACACACACACACACCACTTACACACACACACACACACCACACACACACACACACACACACACACACACACACACACCACACACACACACACACACACACACACACACACACACACACACACACACACACACACACACACTATAATCCCAGGTCATCTACTGTAGTTATAAAAGCGCATCCCGTCCCGCGCAGGGGATCCACCTCATTATACAAACTGTTCCCGTGTTTGCTCCGTCAAAGAGTCGCCCATCGCGTGGCAGGCACGGCGGCCAATCTTTGCCCGGGGACGGCGTGCTGGGAGGAGCTTCACCACGTGTGTTCCCGAGTAGCTACAAAGATAAGCGTTGATATAAACTAGAGACAGACCTCAGCTCCCTATCTCATACAGGGGAATAAGAGGCTGATGTCAAAATGAACTACTCACTCCCTTACATCTATTTTTCAAGACCACTGCCGCGTCTTCTTTCAAAACTTTCCCCTCTAAGCGACATTCGGTGATTATCCTTAAGAGGCGGCGGATTGAACGGATGACTTTCTTCCTCCACACAATTTACTCACGCAGTATACGCCCCTAGAACGGCCGTAAGTCCCCGCTAAGCTCCTTCCTCGTCAGCCTGATACCCACTAGCTTTGGTATTACGGCAAACCGAGGCTAGAATCCCCTCCCTCGCAGGACACGAACCCTAATTAATTTTCGTGGCAGTGGCGGGGAGGACGATGGAAAAGACGAGACTGTGGCGCGTTGGCCTCCACTGCAGCGCTCCAGCGAGGCTCAGGGCGTGGTGAGGTCCTTCCTTCCTTGCCTTCCTTTCTTCCCTGGCGTCACAATGTCTTTATTGACGCATAACCAGGACGCTGTGTGTTGTTGTTATGTTGGGGGTGGCATTGGCGGTGGTAGTGGCGGTGTTGATGGAGAGGATAGAGGATAATAAAATATATGGAAGAGGAGGAGAAGGACGAAGATGAATAAACAGTGCATGATGGCAGTGGTGATGGAAATGCTTAAAGAGGGCGGTGTACATGTGGTGGTGTTGATGGTGGTGCCAGGTGTGTGTGTGTGGTGACAGGTGTGTGTGTGTGTGTGTGTGTGTGTGTGTGTGTGTGTGTGTGTGTGTGTGTGTGTGTGGTGTGTGTGTGTGTGTGGTGTGTGTGTGTGTGTGTGGGGTGTGTGTGTGTGTGTGTGTGTGTGTGTGTGTGTGTGTGTGTGTGGTGTGTGTGTGTGTGTGTGTGTGTGTGTGTGTGTGTGTGTGTGGGTGTGTGTGTGTGTGTGTTGTGTGGTGTGGTGTGTGTGTGTGTGTGTGTTGTGTGTGTGTGTGTGTGTGTGTGTGTGTGTGTGTGTGTGTGTGTGTGTGTGTGTGTGTGTGTGTTTTGTGTGTGTGTGACATTTGTGTGTGTGGTGACAGGTGTGTGTGTGGTGGCGTGTGTTCCCTTCCTGCATGACACCATAAACTGCTCTTCACGTACGCACCTCATTCTCAGGGGAATTGAACATAACGTGGCAAGAAACGCGGCCCATGAATCACGGGCAGCGGAAAAGTGATGGTTCGAGTGAAGAGTTTCCAGAGGTCGGGTCATCAGCAGCGATAATGTCGATGGCGCATATCAAAGATTTACGTTTGCAGTAAGGCAGTAGATTGGAGACATAACGAAGCTCCCTCGCGCCTCCTAGCCTGCCAAGATATCTCATACAATTAGCCTGCACTCCTTGACGCTACATAATCTACAAGTTCCTTACTTTCCCACGGCTTCCTAACTCTTCCACTACTTTTCCCTAGGCCTAAAAACTGCCCTTCTTCCTTTCACATCGTTTTCCAGTCTATTAGTAATAATTCCTGCTGGCAAAGGGAAAGGAGGAGCTAGTAGGAAAAAAAATGACCTGGAATAATACGGCCAAGGGTGAAGAAATTATTAATATATAGGAAAAAGGAAAAAAGAAGGGAATAAGTTATAAGGAACAGCCAGCCTCAGTACCTCATTTCTAGCTGAGACCTGTAATGGACACGTGGGCTTACCTGCGTATTAGAAGGATCGTGAAGACGCTCAGGTGTGTATGTCCTCGAGACAGTCTGAAAAAAATATGAAAAGAGTGTCGTGAAATTATAATATTGTAATTCTATTTTATCTTAAGGTTATATAAGGATAATGTAATATTTTGTAGGAGATGTAAATAAACTTAACTAACTAAACGGGAAAGTAATACATCAGTACCTGCGCTGCGCCAATGAGGGTTGAAAAGAATTACGAGGA
>JACEEZ010003179.1:25000-42500 GCA_016584305.1 Chionoecetes opilio
CTAGACTGTATGATTATCTGATGACAGGAGGGGTTTTGGGTAATGAGCAAGCGGGTTTTAGGAAAGATTACAGCACCCTTGACCATATATTAACTTTGCACTTATTAAGTCAGTTTTATATCATTAATGGGAAACAACTGTTCTGTGCCTTTATAGATTATAGGAAAGCCTTTTGAATTTATAGAAAGAACATCCTTATGGTTAAAAATGTTAAATATTAATATTAATGGAGATGTCATACGTGTTATCAAGAATATGTACATAAATGCTAAGTCTTGTGTAAAACTAAACAACTGTGTATCTGAAATGTTCCATTGTAACATAAGTGTTAGGCAGGATGAAAACTTGTCTCCACGGTTATTTGCGATTTTTCTTAATGACTTTAAAACGCACGTAGGTAGTAACTTTCCAGGTCTAACTTTTATAGAAGATAGTATATCCCGCACCTTGAGCACAAATGACCTTGATGTTTACTTGAGACTATGTTGTTTACTTTATGCTGACGACACAGTGATACTGGCGGAGACAGCGCCGCAGCTGCAAGAGGCACTGAGTGCTGTGCACGGGTACTGTGATAGCTGGGGATTACAAGTGAACGTTGACAAAACTAAAATTATTATATTTTCGAGAGGGCAAGTAAGAAGGTTCAAAACATTTATATTTGGGAATGAAGATATAGAAGTAGTGCATGAGTACGAATATTTAGGAACCAAGTTTAACTTTAATGGGTTATTTTATAAGGCTAAAAATAAGCAGATAGTCCAGGCAAAAAAGGCTATGTATGGGTTGCTTGATAAAATTAGTAAATCTAATATACCACTTGACGTTATTATAGATCTCTATGAAAAATTAATTGTACCAATTATGTTGATTGAGTGTGAGGTCTGGGGTTTTGAAAACAATAGACAGTTAAAGATAACTTGTAATAACTTTATGAGGAGGTTGTTGGGAGTGAATAAATCAACACCGCGGTGTATGATTTATTACAGTTTGCGTGGATAATTTATAATCACTGCGCGCCTCCGAAAAGGGAATGTTTACACGTATGACGCACCATGTTTATAACAAAATAATGTAGAATATCAACACTTACAATTGTAGTTAGTATTTCATTGCGTAGCCCTTCCTCTTGATGACCCTTTGAAGGCGACGTGGTACACTGTCAGCAAGATTTTGAAGGAACTCAGGCTTAAATTCTTCCCAACACTTTCAGAGCTCCATTTCAAGCTTGAGGAGTGTAGAGGTGTCACATGGGCGGAGTTTGCCTTTAATGATGGCCCAAAGATTTTCTATGGGTGATATATCGGGAGAATTACCGGGCCAGTCATCTATTCTCCCAACCTTGCAGTCATCAAGCCACTGTATCACATCTCGAGCTGTGTGGCAGGATGCTCCATCCTCTTGGAAAATCTGTGCCTGTGTCTTTTCAAAGCAGGCCTCCAGGTGGTCATTTAAAAGATCAAAATACACCACTTTGTTAACTGTTGTGTTCTTTGGGAAAATATCTAAGTTCCCAATACCATGAACAGTAAAGCAGCCCCACACTATTAAACTAGGAGGGTGTTTTGTGGTCTTTCGTGTGTAGCGAGGCTCGGTGGGGTCTGAGCCGGGGCGACGGTACACTTTTGTTGGTCCTCTCCACTCACGCAAAATGTGCTTTCGTCACTCCACAGCACAGCCCGCCACTTGTCGAGAGACCAATCTCTGTATTTCTTTGTAAAGTGAAGCCTTTTCTTCCTCTAGCGGTTATATATCAGTGGTTTATTCAGCGACCGGTAACACCTGTAGCCAAGGTCACGTTTCAAAGTTTCCTGTACAGTACGAAGCGACACATTACCAAGAAGAGTATGATTTTCCTCCTTCAGTTCTCTGGCTGTAAGGCTAGGATTGGCATCAAGCTGTCGCCTTAACACGCTCCTGGTTCTGTTACACGTTTTTTGTTTTGTTTCCCATGTTGTTTTTTTGGGAGCAGGAGATTCACCTCTCCGCCAGCCTTAAATCGGCGGATCAAACTTTGCACTGTTCTAAGCTTTAGTCCTTTAAGCTTGCAAATTTCCTTATTATTGATCCCAGCCTTGTAAAGATCAATGATTGCTTGAATCGTTGTGCCATCCGCATGTTTTCCACCCATTATGTAATCCAGCAAAAACAGGCAAAAACACGGAATGTAGGGGAACGCTGCAGGCTATAAGTTCAAAATCATGCAAACTGTCAACCGCCTATGGAGGAAGGAGAGGGAGGGAAACCCTCCCTCCCACACACCGGTGAGTGTGCAAGATGATGTACGTCGCTGTCAGACATACGATTCATGCCTTCTGCATTTTTTTATAGCTTGGGAAGCAACTTTAAATCTGCGCAGTAAATCTCGATGAACGGATTCTGGCGCAAAGATCATTCACGCAAGCCTGTATTATTATTATTTTTTTTTTTTACGTTGTAGCCTATAGCGCCTGTAGGCATATAGAGTCTCTTGATGTTGGTCGAACTCGCCCGTTGGTGGCGCAGGCTGGATTTTTATAGTGACACCTGTGGTCTCAGGTGAAGATCCCATTTTTTATGATATTCTTGATCTTCAGTTTAGGCGCATGCAGCCCCTAGAGTCCACCGTCACACTCGCAATCGGCAGACAGGTATACGCTGCATGTGGGTTGCTTCGGTCACTCGACGATGGCTTTGACAGTTGCTCCTTGGTGAGACCTGAACTTGGGACCTTCTGCTCCCCTACCAGGCTCTTGAAAGAGTTGCCCCCGGCAGGATTCAAACTCGGGACATTGAGTTCAGCACTCCAAGACGCTAACCACTTGGCCACCGCCTCCCCAAGTGAACTTGGTGAACTTGGGGTTAAATCAATAGAGGAGTATATTGATAACAGGATTATTAATTTTTGGTTTAGAATTGCAAATGGAGATAACAACAAATTATCATCAATATTATATATGTTTGTTAAACAATTATATGATCAAAACATCTATAGATCTCCTTGCATTATGAAGGTAAACCATTTGTTAAATAGTTGCGGTATGACCAATGTTTTTCTAAGTGTAAAGGATGTTAATGGTAATTGGTTAAAAGAAGCTTTCAAGCTAAGGTGTAATGACATTTACAAACAAACGTGGAAGGAAGAAACAAACTCACAATCATTTAGTTTGTGTCAATTACAGGATTATGACTGAAAATAAGGAAATGCAAAGTTATCTGATGAAACTGTCATGTAAATATTCCAAGACATTATGTAAATTTAAGTGTGGTAATCATCGTTTACCGAATGTGAGAGGCAGATATAATAATGCTAGAATTGAGGATCGTATATGCACCCACAGTAATATGAATGACGTAGGAGACGAATTTCATTATCTTTTTAAATGCACTTTCTTTCATAATGTTCGAAAGCAGTATGTAAAACCCTACTACTATGTATTCCCTAATACATATAAAATGACTAAACTATTTGCCAGTAAAAACTATAGAGTGCTTTTAAACTTAGCAAAGTTTATTGTAGAAATTACAAGACATTTTAAGTAGAGCTGTTCCTATGTTCTAGAAATTATGTTTTCTTATCTGTTTTGTTATCATCTATCTATTACGTTATTAAGCTATTATGTTAATTATTACGCTATGAAATCTAGATACTTTTTTTCTTTTTCTTTACCAGGGTCAATACGTTTATTTATTACTCATTTGAATCTCTAATACCCTCGTTCGGGGTCTGTATTGAGTTAATAAACCTTTAAACCTTTAAACCTTTAAATACACACACAAACATAAGCACACACGCACACACACACACACACCACACACACACACGCACACACACACATAAGACCCCGCCCCCTACTCACACACACACAAACTTTTCCTCTGCAGACTTTACTATTCACTTCAGGGGGAAAATACACCAAAAGACACATTTCCTTCAGACTTTGAGTAGAGGAGGGCAGCGCAGAGCCTCCAGGTTATTGGGTAGCGTTATCGGGGTGAGCAGGTGTTGGGTTAGAGTGGCAGAGCGCCCATTCCTTACCACTGACGAACCTTCCTGCTGTTACCATCTCTCTGACATTCCTTAATTACCACTGACGAACCTTCCTGCTGTTACCATCTCTCTGACATTCCTTAATTACCACTGACGAACGCTCCTGCTGTTACCACCTCTCTGAAATTCCTTAATTACCACTGACGAACCTTCCTGCTGTTACCATCTCTCTGATATTCTCTACCACTAACGAACCTTCCTGCTGTTACCACCTCTCTGATATTATCTATCAATGACGAACCTTCCTGCTGTTACCACCTCTCTGACATTATCTATCACTGATGAACCTTCGTGCTGTTACCACCTCTCTGACATTCTCTACCACTGACGAACCTTCCTGCTGTTACCACCTCTCTGACATTCTCTATCAATGACGAACCTTCCTGCTGTTATCACCTCTCTGACATTCTTTATCACTGACGAACCTTCCTGCTGTTACCACCTCTCTGACATTCTTTACCACTGACGAACCTTCCTGCTGTTACCACCTCTCTGACATTCTCTATCACTGACGAACCTTCCTGCTGTTACCACCTCTCTGACATTCTCTACCACTGACGAACCTTCCTGCTGTTACCACCTCTCTGACATTCTCTACCACTGACGAACCTTCCTGTTGTTACCACCTCTCTGATATTCTCTATCAATGACGAACCTTCCTGCTGTTACCACCTCTCTGACATTCCTTACCATTGACGAACCTTCCTGCTGTTACCACCTCTCTGACATTCTCTACCACTGACGAACCTTCATGCTGTTATCACGTCTCTGACATTCTTTATCACTGACGAACCTTCCTGCTGTTATCACCTCTCTGACATTCTTTACCACTGACGAACCTTCCTGCTGTTACCACCTCTCTGACATTCTCTATCACTGACGAACCTTCTGCTGTTACCCACCTCTCTGAATTCTTTTATAAACTGACGAACCTTCCTGCTGTTACCACTTCTCTGACATTCTTATCACTGACGAACTTCCTGTTGTTACCACCTCTCTGACATTCTTTACCACTGACGAACCTTCCTGTTGTTACCACCTCTCTGACATTCTCAACCACTGACGAATCTTCCTGTTGTTACCACCTCTCTGATATTCTCTATCAATGACGAACCTTCCTGCTGTTACCACCTCTCTGATATTCTCTATCAATGACGAACCTTCCTGCTGTTATCACCTCTCTGACATTCTTTACCACTGACGAACCTTCCTGCTGTTACCACCTCTCTGACAAACACACAACTATACATGCTTGCAGGAACAGGAACGCAGCAATGAAAGGCTTGATGGCTCGTGTAATAGCGTTAATTATGAACCTTTGTTAATGAATTACATACGTGTTCATTACTACGTTGTTCACTTGGCCAACGTAAAATCATTGTAAAGGAGAAAAAATGTACCTATGCTGCAAAAGTATTTTGTATATTCATTTACATAAACTATCTAATGTTTGTCTGAGCTATAGCTGGACATTTGCATGGAGGGTAAGTGATATAATCGTAATATAGTGTACCTTTCTCTTTGATGTGTGGTTAGTAGTGATCATCGTGTGTGTGGTTAGTAGAGGTTGGGAGGTGGAGCCGTACGCCGCCAGAGGAACGTGTGTGTCAGTGTGATGATATTCAGGTGCAATCAGAGAAACACGTATTGATAGGCTGCCCATTGGCTTCCCGGTGCCGTGTAAGGTACCCAATGTTGAACTTTTCTGATATTGGCGAATTATTCAATGAAAGAACTTATTTGTGCGGGTTGTGTAATTTTGTATATGGAGTACTTCATATTTATATGTAATTTATAATGCTCCACTCAAAGTGTATTTGTTTCCTTAGTGTTATTATGGACAAAACAAAATATGATGTTCTTTTGTGTGTATTGTGTTATGCTTTGTCAATAAACTACTACTACTACTACTGTGTGTGTGTGTGTGTGTGTGTGGTGTATTCATCCAGTTGTACTTTACAGGACCAGAGCAGCGCTCGTATGGCCCCGTCTCCATATCAATATTTTTGAACATTCATCCTTAGTGGTTAGTGTTGGCCGAAGCCAGCACCCCGGGAGGGGGGTCACAAACCCCCGGCTGACACCCGGTACCCATTCACTGCTGGATGGACAGGGGCTGGGGTTTTAAGGAAACAGCCCATATGTTTCCACTCCGCCCGGGGATCGAACCCGGGACTTCTCGGTTGTAAACTGAGCGTGCTAACCACTACACTACGGAGTACCCTACGTAGTGTAGTGGTTAGTGGTAGTGTTTGTGTGTGTGTGTGTGTGTGTGTGTGTGTGTGTGTGTGTGTGTGTGTGTGTGTGTGTGTGTGTTCGAACACGTACATATATATGCCCGAAGTACCCAACAAACACTATGACAATAAAATATAGATTGAAAACAAACATCCTTAGCATATACTATATGATCTTCATCAAACTAGGTAACCCGAACACTGTATTCTTGTAACACTCTTAAGTAGGAGACATTCCATTAATATACACAGACTCCAGGCAACACCGACTCACAGTGATAGATCCTCCCTCCCTGTTGCCTCCATCGCTCCTTGATACTCCCTGTAATATCTTAGAAAACAAATTATAAGGGTACAGAAGGCATTGGCACGGTTGTTTATTTTTTGAGTCTCGTAAGACTAGGTAGTTACGTGACCTGAAGGAAACTGAAAAATCGTTAAAAAAAATCTTAGTTAAACAAATATATTGAAAAAGCCACACACAATTTTGCATAAGTGAAAAGGTAAATATTCAGGTCGCATGTGCCTCCCCTTTGAATGAAAGGTAGAAATTGTGCGACAGCCAGATCAGCTCGTCGCGTCCAGCATAAAGCCGATAATGGTGTTCGCGTCTAAACATTGTCACCATCAAATATTAGTCGGCCATCACGCGCGCTGAGCCACCACTCTGAGCGCAGCATTGAGTGTGTTCAAGAGCCAACCACCACTCTGAGCGCAGCTTGGGGTGTTTAAAAAACCAAAAACCCCCACTCTGAGCGAAAGGCATTAAATTTTTGTTTTCAAGAGAAACCACCACTTAAAGCGCAGCAGGATGTGTTAAAGGGCCCCCAAACCCCACCACTCTGAGGCAGAATTGAGGGGGTTAAAGACCCCAAACCACCACCTAAAGCGCGCATTGAGTGTGTTAAAAGACCCAACCCACCCCTCTAAAGGCCCCGCATTGAGGGGGTTAAACCCCAAAACCACCAACTGAGGCAGAAATTGAGTGTTTTATGACCCAAAACCCCCAACTGGGGCGCAGCATTGAGTGTTTTCAAGACCAAACCCACCACCTTAGCCCCAGCTTTGAGTGTGTTCAAAAAGCCAACCACCCAATTTAATAAACCCGCAGGCATTAAAGTGTTTTTCAAGACCCAAACCCAAACCCCTTGGCGCAGCATTGAGTGTGTTCAAGACCCAACCACCCCCTGAGCGCAGCATTGAGGTTTCAAGACCCCAACCCCCACTTGAGGAAAGCATTGAGTGTTTTAAAGAGCCAACCCCCAAACCTGAGCGCAGCATTGAGTGTGTTCGACCCAAACCCCACCCATTTGGGCGCAGCTTTGAGTGGGGTTAAAAGTCCAAAACCCACCACTCTGAGGGGCAGCTTTGGGATGTTTTCAAGAGCCAACCACCACATGAGCGCAGCATTGAGTGGTTTTTAAAGGGCCCCCAAACCACCACTCTGAAAAATTTAGCACAGAATCAAATGGCAAAGGAAAAAATAGAAAAAAAGTCAAATAAAAAATTTTAAAATTTAGCAAAAGGGTTGCATATTTTCTTTCACTGGGGATTTTCATTCGCAAAATTTTTTTTTTGAAAAATAAAA
Source organism: Chionoecetes opilio (assembly GCA_016584305.1). NCBI lineage: Eukaryota > Metazoa > Arthropoda > Malacostraca > Decapoda > Majidae > Chionoecetes > Chionoecetes opilio. The sequence goes on from JACEEZ010003179.1 coordinate 32,856, forward strand.
ATTTAAGAAAAAAAAAGGAAGCTACAAGAGGACGTGAAAAACCTACACAGGTTTCCCTGAAATCAAATTGTCAAACCATTTAAAAGTTGTTTTTTTGTGTATATTTTTGTTGTGTCCCCCCTTGCTTTTTCTGGCGAATAATTTAGTTTTCCAAAAATGAATGTCATAAGTATTGTTTTTGACGTGGGAATGAAACAAAAGGATAAATTCCCTCTATCCTCTCCCCTCTAATTAAAACAGGCAGCCCCCCCCCCCCCCAAAAACGGAGTTTTTAGATTTCAAATTTTTCCACACCTGTTCAAAATTGATAAATGAACATAAAACCCTACGAGGAAAAAATATTCAACAAACAATCATAAACAAAGTTAAACAAATACCTTATTTTTCCCTTTTGGGGGCTTTGTGGGAAAAATCAAACTTACAAAGGGTAAGAAAAGGAGCAATTTTTTTTAAAATTGGAATCGAAAGGGCAATTTTTTTTATAGAGATGTAATGTAGACAAAAAAAGGGGGTAGGTCAAAAACCCTTGGGTCTGGGTCCCATGGGTTTAAACCGATAAAATCTCGGCGTGAGAGGGGTCGCAATTTGGAAAACGAGTTTTGAATGGGGGCAAGGGTGTAAAAAAAAAGATGGACCTGTAGAAAAAAACATATAAAAATAGGGAAAATTTTGGGCAAAAGGTAAAAAAGGAAGGGACAGAAAAAAGGGGGAAGAGCTGAGTGAGGGAAAGGGAAATGTTTTTTTTTGTCCAAAATCTTGAGCCTCAGCACTGGGCCCCACACCGCAAAAAGCCACCCCCCAACACAAAGTTTTTTTTTTTTTTAAAAATCACAAAGGCCCAAAAGGCCAAAAAAAAAAAATTTGAAGTAAAAAAAAAGCTTAAATAAGTTTGGGCCCGTCCCTATAAAAGGGAAAACAGGTTAATGAATAAAAGAAAGGGGGGTGGGGCCAATTGAGTTTGGGGGGGGTCTTTTTCACCTATTACTTTTTTTCTACCTTTTACTTTGAAATTTAAAATTAATTTTTTGGGGAAATTCCCAGCCGGGGGAACTCATATTTTTTTTTGTATAATTTAGAGTTATAAACGACATTTAAAATTTTAAATGAGGTTTATTTGTTGTCGCTGTTTAATACGTAATTTCCCTATCCCAAAAATATGAATAGGGAAAATACCCATTTTTAATTTTTTTATCATTATTTTTTTTATTTTTTTAAAATTTTGGCCCCCAAAAAGCGTCGGGTTTTTGGGAATTATCTTTTCCCCCTTGTTTTGATCAAAAAAACAAAAAAAAAGATTTTAAAAAACGTAAAATTTTCCCTATTAAACCTTTTTTTATACTCCGTAGAAAAGCTATATGAAAAAGCCATTTCGGACTTTTTAAGAAAAAAAAGGAATCACAATTAAAAAGAAAAAACATCACCCCAAAACTTTGGGGAAAATCCCCCTTTTTCCCGCAGGGCCCCACCATTGTGGCAATAGTGGGAAAGGGGGTAAATCCATGCCAGGAACGGGGATTGCGCGGGGCGTCGACGTGAAACTGCGGGAAAGGCGCGGCGAGGGAGGGGGGGGACCCAGGGGAAAAGAAACAGGGCGAAAGGGGGGGGAGAGGGGAAAAGGGAAGGGGCGGCAGGGGGGGAGAGGCAGGGGGAAGGATGGCAGGGGGGGAGAAAGGGAAGGGGGAAGGACGGCAAAGGGGGGGGGGAAAGGGAACCCGGGAGGGCACAGGGGGGGGGAGATGAAGGGGGAAAAGGGCGGCAGGGGAGGGGGAAGCAAGGGGGGGTGGACGGGAAGGGGGGGGGAAAGGGAGGGGAAAGGGCGCAAGGGGAATGGGGGGAGGAAGGCGGGAGGGGAGGGGAGGCAGGGGGAAAGGGAAATGGCCCGGGGAGGGAAAAGGCAAAGGGGGAAGGGCGGGAGGGGGGGTTGAAAAGGGGAGGGGGGAAAGGGCGACAGGGGGGGAGAGGCAGGGTGAAGGGGCAGGGGGAGGGGTTAGGGGGAAGGGGGAGGGGGCGGAAAGGGGGAAAAGGGGGGACGGGCAGGGGAGGGGAAAAAGGAGGGGAAAGGGAAAGGCAGGGGAGGGAGAGGCAGGGGGGAAGGGGGGGCAGGGGTGGGAGAGGGAGGGGGGAAGGGCGACAGGGGAGGGAGGGCAAAGGGGGAAGGCGGCAGGGGAAAGGGGGAGGGGAAAGGGCGGGAGGGAGGGAGAGGCAGGGGGAAGGGGGCAGGGGGGGGGGAGGGAGGGGTTAAAAGGGCGGTGGGGGGGGGAAGGGGGAAGGGGGGCAGGGGAAAAAAGGGGGAAAGGGGAGGGGGGAGGCAGGGGGGGAAGGGGCGGGAGGGGAGGGAGGCAAAGGGGAATGGCGGCCCGGGGTTTGGGGAGAGGGGGGGAAGAAACAGGGAGGGGGGGAGGCAGGGGGAAAAGGGCGGAGGGGGAGGAGGCAGGGGGGAAGGGGGGCAGGGGGGAGAAGGGGGGGGAAGGAAGGGGGAGGGGGAGGCAGGGGGGAAAGGGGAAGGGGAAAAAGGGGGGGGAACCAAGGGAAAGGGGGGGAAAACAAGGGGAAAGGCGGGGGAAGTTTCCCAGGGGGAAACAAAGGGCGGCCCCGGGGGGGGAAACAAGGCCCAAAAAAAAAAGGGGGGAAGGAAAGGACCAAATAAAAAAAACAAAAAAACCAAGGGGGGAAACAACCCCCAAAACAAGGGGGAACAAAACCCCCCCCCCCACCCCCCACCCCCCCAACCCCCCAAACCCCCTCCCCCCCCCCCAACCACCCCCCCCCACCTTCCCAAGGGGGGCCCGCTCCCAAGAAAAAGGAACCCGGGAAAAAAACCCGGGAAACAAAACCCGGGGGGGAAGAAAATTCCCGGGTGGGGGGGGAACACCAAGCCCACAATAAGGGCAGGGGGGCGGGCCAAAAAACATTTAAAGGGCCTCCCCACCCCATAACCCCCCAAACCAAAAACCCAAAACCCCCCCCCCCAAAAAACCCCCCCCCCCAAACCTTTTCCCCTCCCTTTTCCCTTTTCCCTTTTTTTTTTTGTTTCCAAACCCAAACACAACCCAAAAAAAAAAACACAAAAAAAAAAAAAAAAAAAAAAAAAACCCCCCCCCCCCCCCCCCCCCCCACACACCACACACACCCCACCACAAACGGAAAAAAAAAACAAAACCCCCCCAAAAAAAAACAAAATTTCAAAAAATTTCAAGAAAAAAGATAAAAAAAAGGGATTTAAAGGGGGGGAAAAAAAAGAATTTTTTTTTTTTTTTTTTTTTTTTTTTTTTTTTAATTTTTTTTTTTTTTAAAAAAAAAAAAAAATGGGCCCCAAAAAAAAAAAAAAAGTACAAAAAAAAAATAAAGCTGAAGGGAAAGGGAAAGGGTAAAAAATTTTGGAAAAAACCCAAAAAAAAAGAAAAAAAAAGGGGAGGAGGAGGGAGGAGGGGATTTTCAAGGTTACATAGGAGTAAAAAGGGCAAACCCGGAACCTATTGGTCCCTTTGGAGGGGATCGCTGAACCCACATACTCTAAAATCAAAAATTACTTATAAGGGAAAAAAGTTTTGGGAAAAAGATACCATGTCCCTAAAGAGGATAGGGAAAATTGGGAAATTCTATGCAAAAATGATAGGATTTTGAAAAAAACTAACTACAACCCACCCCTACCCTACAACTAAAAACGATCGGGGACTAGATCCGGGAAATTTGCCCCTATCAAATACCCATTTAAATTTCAGGGCTCAAAGCCCCTTTTTTTTGAATGTAGTTAAATTTTGTTTGGCTCCCGGGCAACATTTGCTTTGGGAACTTGGGTTTCCCTCGCCAAAGAAACCCAAAATTGAAATAAATTTTTCGGAATTCCGGGGTGCCCCGTTGACCGTTTTTAAATTTTTAAAACCCTTTTTCTTGGGGTCACTTTTGGGTTTAAAGCCGAATAGGTTCTCTTGATTAAAGGGCCCTCCCCCTAAACCTTTAGATTTTTAAAGGGTTTTATCAAATCCCCCGGATTCTACGTCCTTTAAGGAAAACAAAATTTAAATTTCCGAAACTCCCCTTCATAAGAAAGAATTTCGCAGAAAAGGGAAATTTTTTTGGTTTCTCTTCTTTTTCATTTATTCCAATTTGGATTTATCTTTTACGAAAAAGGGCGACCAAAATTTAAAAGGCATATTTCCCGGTGCGGGGCCTAAACCCAAGGAAGGTATAATTGTTTTCCCTTACTTCGGAGTTCTATGTTTTAAAGTTACGGGTTTTAAAAGGGCCCCAAAACATATTTGCCTTTTTTCGGGGAGTAAGGGGAAAGCAACTGGTTTTAGATTTTATTACTGATGAAAGGGCACCTAAATCCTTTTCCCGCTGTAAATTAAGTTTAACGATTTATTTTGCATTTGATAGTTATATTTGAGGTTATCGTTGCCAATGCCTTTCTTTACATTTACGGAATTTTAATTTTTAAAAGCCTTTATCACTCCAATCTGATAGTTTTTTCGAGATCCTTTGCATTTTATTCGCAGTTTTCCCCTTAGTATTGCTTTACCGTAATTTTGGGGTCATCTGCAAATTTTTGAATTTTTTGATCAAATCCGCAGTCCCCCGATCGTTGATATAAAATCAGAAAAAGAGTAGGACCCCCAAAACCGAGCCCCGAGCACCCCCCTAGTGGACCAAACTAACCCCTCAGATTTCCTGCCATTTTATTACCCACCCGTTTTTTTTACCCCCCCCTTTTAAAGCCAATCGCTAATCCGGAAAATTAAATTTCTCCCCCTATGCCATGTGCCCCTTTTGGTCAACAGCGCCCTTTTTTGGGGGAAATGTATCGAAGGCTTTCTTTAAAATCAAAGGGATATTACATCCGAGGGGAAATTTTTGCGTTTCCCCGTTTTTAAAAAAAAATGACATTAAAAAAATTTCCCGTAGGTTTTTTTAAGCCCGGAAACTCTTATTTCAAAAACCTGCTGGGGGTTTTTTATAAAAGTTATTTTTTATCGAGAAAAAAAACCCCTATTTTAAAACCCCCAAATATTTTCCCAAATAGTTTAAAAATTTTACCGGGGCGTTGACTAAATTGGGCGATAATTAATTGCGAGGCTTTTTATCCCTTTTTTGAAAAAATCGGTTTTAAAAATTTGCTAACCTCCACATACTAGGAAAATTTTTTTCACTTAGCGATTTAAATTTAAAAAAAAATTTTTAAGGGAGCGGAAATGTTTTCTGTGAAATTTGCGAAGTAGTCGCGGCGCCGATTTCGTCAACCCCCCCAAAGGGAAATTTGCTTTAAATCAAGTTTTTTAGGGAAATACTTTTTTTAAATTTTTTCGTTACTGTTTTTCTCTCCCATTACCATTTTTATCCCTTTCCCGGTCCGCATTAAAAGTTTTACTGGTTCTGGTAAAAAGGGTTTTTGTTTTTTTAATAAATACCGCAAATTAAAATATTCATTGAGTACGAAGCCATACTCTTATTATCATTACCAAGAAAATTATTAATTTTTCTTTTTAGTGGCCCCAAAAATTGGGTTTTGGGCCCTTTTTCTTTTCCTTTGAAAGTATTGGGAAAGGAAACCTTTTTTCCCCAGGGGTTTTATTTGGATTTCCTTTTGGGAATTTTGTCCCTTTATTTCTCGCGCTTTTTTTTTCTTAAAATTTGCCTTTGCAGGGGACGTTTTAAAGTCCCTTGTATTCTTAGGAAACGCAGTCTGCATTTGATCCCTTTTTTAAAAATTTATAAAGCTCGGCGCTTTCCCGCCAATGATTTTGTTGGATCTCATTATTCCCCAACCCGGGTCTGTTTTAGTTTTTCAAAAAGGTTTTTTTTAAACCCTGGGGAAAATTTTTTTTTCCCCACCAAGGAGTTTATTAGTAATAAAATTACCATTTTTTGGGGTTATTACCATTTAGTAGGCCCAAACCATTAAAATTCGCTTTGTACCCTGCTGAAACCCTTTGTGAAAAACTCTTTTATTAATTTGGGGGTAATAACCGATTTTCGTGATGTCTTAAAATTGCAATTTTTTCCCCATCTGAATTGCCCCCGTGATCACTGTTTTTCCCAAAATTTTCACCTAATCGCAGTAAACAATCAGATCAAGCGGGTTTTTGGAAATTTAAAAACTAGGATATAATCCCCTTTTAGGGTCACGGGACCACCTAATTAAATATAAATTCGTTCAAAATATCAAAAACAGTCCCCATACCTTCCATCAGCAGACTTTTTTATTCCCGTTTATATGAAAGGGAGTTAAAACTTTCCCCCAAATAAAATTTTATCGTTTTTGTATGTTTTACAATTGAAATTTATCTCGGCATACAGGGGGGCAATCTACTTTTGCAAGATTTGGGGGAGATAAAATTTTTGTCCCCCCAAAATTAAACAATTTTAACCCCTTTTGCTTTAAAACTTTGGGGTAGACTTTGGCCCTAATGATCTTTTTTTAAATTTTTCGTTTTTGATTTCTTGGGGAAATTTTTTTTTAAATTTTAAAGAAAAGACAAAATCCACCTTTTTTTTTGCCCTTCGACAATTTAGGAAGTCTATAGCCTGGGAAAAGGCTATTTCAGCTAATAAAGTTTTTTTTTTGGGGTTTTAAAACCCAAAAATCCCTTTAAAAATGACGAATCGGGCGGTTTCCCGGCCAAAAACGTTAAAGCTAATAATTTGTACGCTTTAAAATAATGCTTTGGGATTTGTGTAAGTAATTTAAGTTTTCCCTTTTAATTTTGGTAAACCTTTTCGTGAAGGGTTTAACGGCAAGGGGGGTTCCACGGTCCACTGTTACAGGGCGCTTGATTTTAAATTTCTTTTATTAGTTTTTCGGAAAAAAGGGACTGACGCCCCTTTTTCTTTTGGGGTTTAAAAAAGGGGTTAAGGTGTTCTGGAAACCCCCGTCCCCTCGTCGTTTTTTTTATCCCGTAAAAAGAAACTTTATCATTTTGCAGGGGGTCCTAAACCCTGCATGGCCCACGGGGCTGGGGGTGGAAACCGTAAAACCCAAATAGGGTGGAATCCTCAAACCCGGATGGGTCCTCGTTTGAAATTAAACCCCGAAGTTTGCGAAAGGGCACATTCTCCTGTGCACAAAAAGACCTTAGTCGGTTATTTTCGGGGAACCCTTTTCGGGAAAAAACGTTTTTCCCACTCCTATCTGGGGAGAATTCCTGAAATAATGATAGATTTTTTTTAGTTTTGAATTTCCCGGGTCAACTTCCTGTATTTTTCCCAAAAATTTTTCAGATCCGCTACTGGAACGTCGTTTTTTCCGCAGGGGGACAAGAGAGTGGTTTTTCGTTAGTGGGTTTTTTGGAAAGTTTATCCCCCGGTTTCGTAATGCCTCAAATTTTTGCTCCGGGGAAACAGAAGCCCTCTTTTTTCACTCGTGGGCCCTACCAAAAAAGGGAGGAGGGGGGGGGAGGGGAGGAAGGAGGGGGAGGGAGGAGGGAGGAAGGAGGAGGAGGGGGGGAGGGATGGGAAAAGGAAAAAAAGGGCCCCAAAAAAAAGGATGAAAATCGCCTTTTGGGTTTTGTTTCTGGAGGTGTTTTTTTGGGAAAAAATTAATCTTTTCCCAAATTGTTTTGGGAAAATTTTCCACCAAAAAACCCCCTCTAATTGGTTTGAGTGGTTTTGTTTTTCTCCCCTCCCCCCATAGTGAGAGGTATTTTCTGCTCGTCATAGGGGGAGTGCGTATAGGGATGTATATATAATTATAATGGTAATGAGTATGATTAAGGTAATTTAAGTAAATGATAAGTACTGGGGATAATATAAATTAATATTCCCAGTGGTTATTAAGCATGTGCACCTTAATTTGGAGCGACTGGCTATTGGTCGCCGTCATTTGAATTTGCACCAATTCAGGTGGTACACCTGATCGCCTACCTAAAAGGTGACACGTGTAATTTATGGTGGACGCCACCAGCCGCCCACAGGGAGGAATCAGTACACTCCAGCCATCCCCAGGAGTAACAGTTAATATACGTGCTTGTCTAAAAGTACACGCCAGACCCTCGCCTTAATAATATATCTTACTAATGTACAATCTAAGACAAAAGTCGTGTCATGAATTTTGGTTAAAACATCTGGTAAATGGCTAACCTTTCGGTGCTGTCTGCCGTATGTCATATGAACGGTTGGTATCACTGTCATAAGTGCTTCGATCTCACCACAACTCATGCCTCATAATAGTTCGTATCCTGACGAGTAATTGTTTTAGGATTCATTACCAGGAGTGTTAAAAGTAGAAGTGCTGAGGTAATTATAAAGCATTGATTGAACATGGGCTCGGTGAACCAGTCTCAGGGGTTCAGCTGAGGCCCTCCGAAACACATTGCAGTTTTGCTTTATTGTAAACTCCCTCAGCTGCTGAGGCTCGCTTCGCACAATCCCCCCCCCCCCTTTATAACAATCCTGGATTTTCCCCTATACTCCCCTTTCTTTTTAAGGACCTATATACGCCACTGCTTCTGAGTCCTTCCTTCCTTCATATTATTGTCCAAATATACTCTTGAATTTTGAGGCAATTTTTCTTATATTTTTTGCATAGATAAAAATGGAATTTGGTCGTATTATTATCCAAATATACTATTGAATTTTGAAGCAATTTTTCTTGAATTTTTCTTGTTATTATTATTATATATATATTTTTTTTTTTTATTCATGCATGTGACTAGCTCTCTTCATACTCCTGCCGGTGATGTATGTGGCCTTCAATGGCTCAGGTGTAAAGATGAAATGTCCTGGCGATCATTGCTGGGCCGAGTATACTTCGCATTCCACATCGAATAATATGAAACCTCAACGCAGTAAATCTTTTGAACCTTTGAAATCCCCTTGGTTTGTTTTAGACATTGTCTCATCGGCGGCAGATATGAAGTTTTGAACCCTTATCTGAACAGAAGCTTAAGGGATTCAGGCTTGCCAACCACGAGCATGTAACTGCGTTAGGGTTTTCATAATGTTTCACTAATTACATTTCATATTCGGACAAAACCGTGACACGACTCTTGTCTTAGACTGTACGTGCTTGTATAAAGAAGAGATTTGTACATATAAGTGTAAAACCTATAGGACGTGTTAGAATCAACACACTGATAATAGCCGTGCGTCATGGATAACAGGGTATGAAAACCAACCTGACGCGATAACGAAACACTAAGTCTCCAGCCCTCCGCCTCTTGTCAATCACGGGCTCTGATCACGCGCGACCACATCAGATCACTGAACATGCAGTATTAATCACCATATGATCCGCATTTCAACCCACTATCCACCGATAAGTATCCTAGTTAGTTAATTAGCTGGGATGATGTGTCGGGAGATAGAACATGGGTTTGATGATTAGGTAAAGAACCCTCATATTAAATATGTTTGTAGCATAAATTCCCACACTGCTTGCACCTCGCCGCCCGCCAAGATTTGTTTGATTTGACCAACTCTTTATTCGCTTAACCTCCTTCCTGGCTTTACTTTTTCTGTTGTCTCTTCTATTTGCTTCGTGCCTCGATTAATTTCTTTATTTTTTTTTTGTCTTTTAAAAACTATATAGAACATAAAGGTATTACAGAGTCCTTTCTGCGCCATAACGTAAAATAACAACCAATGTTTCTGTGCCATGAGGAAAGAGCAGAATCACTTATGAGTAAAACACAAACATTCTATACTGTG
>JACEEZ010003179.1:47500-66410 GCA_016584305.1 Chionoecetes opilio
CACTTCCATCAGGCAGCGAGCGGCGTGACGTCCTGTGTCTCAGAGGGTCTCCATGGAGTGTAATTAAGAGGAGAGAACGGCCGGCGATTCATGTCATTAAGCTTCAAAGAGTTTGTTGGGCAGAGCGAGGCGGGGACTGAGGGAGGGAAGGAGGAAGGGAAAGGGAGTGAGGGGCATGGAAGAGAAGGAAGGGACGGAAGAAGGCAGAAAGAGAGGGAGAGGATGATGAAAGGTAGGTCCAAGAAAGGAAAGGAAGAATTTGTGTAGGGATATTAAGTTTGGTGTTGATAATTGAAGAGGAAAAGGAAGCGAAGGAAATGGGAAAGTGAATAAAAAAGGAGGGGAGGAAAGGAAGGCTGTATGGATTTCATAAATGGATGGATTTCTAAATGAAATGAAAATGTTTCCAAATGAAAATGGAAATGGATTTCTGCAGAAATAGACTGTAGTGGCTGAGAGGAAATGAACACTGGTACAGGAGGAGGATGCGAGGGGAAACCTGGGAAGTGGGAAGTTACACACACTCAAGCAGGGTGACTGGAATTGCTCTCATCCTCCCTCTGTCACTTTATTCTGTGTTCCTTCATGAATCGGATGTAGTCGTTTCCGTGCATGCAACTACACACAAGAGCGATTGCCTCGTAGTCACACACGCGCAGGCAGACAGAGACAGAGACAGAGACAGAGACAGAGACAGAGACAGCCCCAGCCCCAGCCCCAGACACACACAGACACACACAGACACACACAACACACAGACACACACAGACACACAGACACAGACACAGACACAGACACAGACACAGACACAGACACACACACAGACACACACACAGACACACACACAGACACACACACAGACACACAGACACACACACACACAGACAGACACACACCCACCCACACACACACAGACACACACCCACCCACACACACACAGACACACACACACCCACACACCCACACACAGACACACACAGACACACACACACACAGACACACACACACACCCACACACCCACACACAGACACACAGACCCCCCACCCCCACCCACACACCCCCACACCCACACACACCCACACACACACACACAAACACACACACACAACCACACACACCCACACCCACACCCACACCCACACACACACACACACACACACACACACACACACCCACACCCACACCCACACCCACACACATATTCACTTGCATGAACGGATGCATGTACAGCTATACCCTGATCACATTTTCCTCCCTACACACCAGTGTAGGATGCATTCATTGAAATTTCACCGCCGTAAAAAATCTGACACACCACACACAACCCTGCACAGGCATGCACGCGGCTCAGTGCAGACAAATCCACTTCCCTCAACAAAAAACAAACACTACCAACAATTAAAACAACTCTTCTGCATCGAGAAAAAAAAAATTGATCCTTGTGATATACAATAAAACCAACTTCTGGGTTAATTCAGACGAAATTAAAAAATATTTCGTGTCGTTTCGCAGATGTTCGTGACCGCGGAGGGGGCTTTGGGGTGGTCTGGCGTGCTTGACGTGGGGCTCGACGCGTGCTCGGGCCCCGCGACCATCATGGAGACGTCCTCACAAGGTAGGTCGACAAAGAAACTGAAGAACGAGTTCGTATCAGAGAAAGATACTCTTGATAAGAACTTTGTGCCATTAGTAAGGATAACGAAACCCTAATTCCACGTACAACAGGGGATCTGCCGGCCACTGAAGATGTTAATGCAACGAGTGTTTCATCCGAGAAGGGACCACAAAAGGTAGTAATAGTTAAGTGTGTGTAGACCGTGTGGTGAATGATGTGTAGACCGTGTGGTGAATGATGTGTAGAATGTGTGGTGAATGATGTGTGTAGACCGTGTGGTGAAAAAAGGGTCTGTCTAGAGTCTAGACAGACCTAGACTCTAGACCGTGTGATTAATGGGGTCATTTGTTACATCGCAAAGGACTAGCCACACACCACACACAGTGTGATATGAATGGACTGTCTAGACCGTGGGGTGAAGTGTGTCTAGACCGGGTGGTGAAAAGAGTCTAGACCGTGTGGTGAAGAGAGTGGCCAGACCGTGTGTTATATAGGGTCTTTTTTTACATAGCAAAAGACTGCCCACACACCACATACACAGTGTGATATGAATGGAGTGTTTAGACCGTGTGGTGAAGAGTATGTCTAGACCATGTGGTGAAGTGTGTAGACCGTGTGGTGAAAATTGTCTAGACCGTGTGGTGAAGAAAGTGGCCTGACCGTGTGATAAATAGGGTCTTTTTTTACATCGCAAAGGACTGGCCACACACCACACACAGTGTGATATGAATGGAGTGTCTAGACCAGTGGTTCTTAACCTGGGGTACCTGTACCACCAGGGGGTACGAAACCTTACACCTGGGGGTACGAGACATGCTGACCAATAATTTTCAATATCATATTTATAAGGAAGCTTGAATTATATATTTACCAGTAAGACGCCTTAATCGGCGAAGGACGAGCGAGCCCGTAGAAACCCGCCGCACGTGCGCACATGCAGTGTCACCCTGAGTTTGACCTGTATGACATTGCTAGGTTTGTGGTCTCAAACCACACACCAAATTTCAATTTAGTCGGTACAGCCGTTTCGCAGCTATAGCAAGATAACGTTGTCTGACACCCCTCACGCGGCACGCGCCACGCGCCATGCTGAGCCCTCACATGAGATAAAACATGTCAAGTACAAATAGGAATTGAATGGGGCTATCAGATGGCGGAAACCGCTTGTCAATCGGAAGCGGGATTCCAAAGATATAAGCTCCTGAAAAGCGTGACGGTCGGTCGGGTCGGGTCGGCCGCTTATCCCGGAAAAATCCGACTGAGTGAGGACTCGCAAGCGCTTTGCGCTTGCTTGTAATAAGTATTTTTTCTGTCAACAATTGTCTTAACCACCTAGAGTCCAACGGTTCATCATTAAGTCATACTACAATAACTTGTAAAATATATTAGTTACAGTCATATGTCGTTTATTCTTGTTTACCGTTGCGTACATAGAGCTATATACTCGTGTGGTACGTGTTCATGCGTCTGTTGGCTGCAGGGTTGCCATTTGGTATTTTTCATTATCAAATTAGGATAGATTTAGTCATGAAAAATCCACCTGGTAATGAATCACATGATTTGGCATAGGACTTAAATTTCGTAATGAAAAGAACAAAATTTGGTACAGAAGAGAAAATACTCTGATTTATTTCCCCTGAAAATTATTACATGATGGCATGAGCTATGTAGTTGTTTGTGTCCCGCACTGAAAAGTGCGTTATATACAGTCAGGGGTCAGGACAGGAACATGAATGGTCAAGTACAAGTACGCGTCGCAGACCCGTCCGCAGCACCCGCGTGGCGGCCAGTTGGCTGAGGAGCTCTTGACTGAATTTGTTACCTGTCCAAGAGGAAAGGATCTAATGAATTCGGTCGTATGGAACAAACAGTACCATGCCGACCATTAATTACTCCCTTGTGATGATTGGAATAAAGTAACACTTTAACCTTTCTCTAAGGCTTTACTTAGCAATAAACCAGAGCTGTGTACAGAGGGAGTAGCTGGAGTGAACTGACTCCAGATGTGAGGAATTGCCAACATATCACTTCCGAGGTAGTATCTCGAAGCTTCATAAACTAGCTATGAATCAGTGAAGCCTTACATTACTAGTGAAACAATGAGACATGAAAAGAGATAACAACCATAATCTAAAACACTAAAACTACAAACACCACATTCATCCCCCTCTTAAAAAAATGAAACATACCCAAAAAAAAGTTTAAACAAGCACAAATAAAAACATAAGTATGCCTTTAATTACCAAACCTATCAGGGGGCTTGCTAACCCTGGTTGAACGCCTAAGTGGTTGAACCTTGTCCACAGGAGACGGAAGACTGTCAGGCATGTCTTTAGTGTCCAAGGGTTCTACATTGTCGCGCACAGGATCATTTGTTTCAGAAATGGTTCTCCCAGAGTCTCGATCAGTGGTCCTCTCTTCCCCGGTAAAAACAGGAGCAGTTTCTACAGGTGTTATCAAGTCCCGGATTTGCCGTGTACTGTCTTCCTGGCCGGGGCTAGTATCCTTGGGAGTAGGAGCCAGATCCTTCGTGGACACCGTAAACTTTCTTCCGTCAGGATAGCGTATATGGGCATAGTAAGGGGTAGCACTCTCAAGATCAACTTCCTCTACCAGTGGATCAGACTTGGATGTGCGAACAAACTTCCGCAGCAGGACGGGTCCGGGCGTAGTAAGCCAAGATGGTAAAGAATACCCATTAAAAGATTTCCTAGGGAATGAAAACAATCTCTCGTGAGGAGTTTGGTTGGTGGCAGTACAAAGGAGAGACCTAATAGAATGAAGTACTGTATCTAAAACTAGTTCCCATTGACATTCTGCAAGTTTGAGTGATCTGAGAGCTAAACGCACAGTTTTTCCAGATGGTGCCAATTTCTCTCTCACATTGTCCATTTCCAGTAGGGTGATAGGGAGTAGAGTGGGTCATGATAACACCGTGACTCCTTAAGAACTCAGAGACTTCGCGAGACATGAACTGTGTTCCTCGGTCGGAATGAATTGAAGAGGGGAAGCCAAAAATAGAGAACAATTTGCGGAAACATGTAATAACAGTTTGAGCAGACATATCTGAGCATGGGAAAGCAAAGGGGAATCTGGAGTATTCGTCAACCATTACAAGTAGGTATTAGTTCTTAGTAGAGGAGGGTTTTGGGCCTGTGAAATCTATAGAAATGCGGTCAAAGGGTTGCATGGCCCGGATGAGTTTACTAGCTGGAGGTCTAAAGAACTTTGGTTTCAATTCAGAGCAAACAGTACACTGAGAGCAAACTTTCTTTACGTCTTCTAAAGAGAGTGTCAAGTTCTTTATCTTTACAAAATGATAGAGCCTAGTGATTCCGGGATGACAAAGAGAAGCATGTATTTCTTCCAGAGAGGCGGAATTGGTTCTAGCGGCAACAGAACACGCACGTGATAGAGTGTCATAGGCACCATTTTCGGAGCCAGGTCAGTACTTAATATCGTACAAGTATTCAGAGAGCTCAAGGCGCCATCTCAGGATCTTATCATTTTAAATTTTAGAGGAGTGATTGGAACTGAACATGAAAGAAACAGCTTGCTGGTCAGTGACTATAGTGAATCTTCTGCCAATTATGAAAAGCCTCCACTTACGTACTGCTTCTATGATGGCGGCAGCCTCTCTCTCTATAGCAGGTTGAAGTCTCTCCAAGCTGGTCAGAGTCCTGGAGAAAAAAGCTACAGGTCGACCGAGCTGGGAGAGGGTGGCTGCTATGGAGACAGAGGAAGCGTCAGTCTCTATTTGAAGTGGCAGGGTCTCATCAAAAGCAGCTAATGAGGCTTCAGCAATTTCTTCCTTGAGTGCTTCGAAACACTCAACAGCTTCTGAGCAAAGAGGAAAAGATTCACTATGCAGAATGGGTTGGATGCGCTTAGAGTAGTCCTTGATCCAAATTGAATAATATGAGAAGAGGCCGAGAGCTCGTTTAAGAGAAGAAGAGTTATCAGGTATAGGTAATTGAATTAGTTGTTTGATGCGATCAAGGTCAGGCAATAGGCAACCATTAGAGATGCTATATCCAAGATAAGTAATTACATTTTGACTGTACTGACACTTGTTTATATTTAAAGAGAGATTATACTTAGAGGCTGCTTCCTTAAAGCGCTGAAGATTCATATCATGGTCCTCCTTACCTTCCCCACATATAATTACATCATCGATGTACGCATATGTTGCTTTCAAACCACAGTCAGCTATGATCGATCCATGACTCTCTGGAAAACAGCGACATAATTAGTTAGGCCAAAGACTACTCTATACTGGACTTGCTACACGTGCCCCGCGCCAACCCGCCCATGACCAGTGGAGGCCAGTTTTGCGATTCCTGCCATTTTCGAACATCACCCCCATTTCTCTTCCTGTGGTTTATCAGTATAAATGATATACCATTATTTTCGTAAATGCTTGTTCTATAATATTATCAAATATAAAACAGTAAAATACACTAAAGAAATGTCATTATGCGAGAGTGAAGAAATATGCATAAACGTAATATTCACTTAAACTCTTCGCCATTTAATATTATGCGAGAACACATTTTAGATGAAACATGTCAATAGAAGCGGATTTTCATTAGCTTTCCATTGATATATTTCGTTTTCTGATAAATGAATTACCACCATGCATAAGTTAGCGTTAACTAAAAAAATAACATCATCAATCGGATCGGCAAATAAAAAAGTGTTCCATGAATACAGTAGACTATGGCTTATCAGTATAAATGATACACAGTTATCTTCGTAAAAGATTGTTCTATAATATTATCAAATAAAAAACTGTAAAATACACTAAAGAAATTCCATTATGAGTCTCTGAAGAAATATGCATGAACTTATATTCACTTAAACTCATCGCCATTTAATATTTTGCGTGCAGACTTTTTACATGCAACATATCAATAGAAGCGGAATTTTATTAGCTTTACATTGACATATTTGGTTTTCTGATAATTTAATTAAAACCATGCATACATTAGCGTTAACTAAATATATAACATCATCAATCGGGTAATTTTCTCGCTTGATGAAGTTATTTATTTAGTTAACGCTAATTTATGTATGGTTCTAATTCATTTATCAGAAAACGAAATATATCAATGGAAAGCTAATACAATTCCGCTTCTATTGATATGTTTCATGTAAAATGTTTGCTCGCAAAATATTAAATGGCGAAGAGTTTAAGTGAATATTAAGTTCATATATATTTCTTCACTCTCTCATAATTGCATTTCTTTAGTGTATTTTACATTTTTTATTTGATAATATTAGAGAACAAACATTTACGAGGATAACGGTATATCATTTATACTAATATATCATAGGAAGGGAAATGGTAGTGATGTTCGAAAATGTCAGGAATCGCAAAACTGGCCTCCACTGGAAATAGCCCAAAATGAGTAGCAAGTCCAGTATATAGTAGTCTTTGGCTTAAAAATCAGCACTAGTTCACAGTTAGTGGAACACAATGCCTACTCTAGTTTTATTTTGTATTCATGCTAGTGACGTTAGTCACGCACACAGTCATTTCCCCATGAGTAACTAGTTATAAGCTGTAAATAGCACCACTAGCTCATATTCACAGTTATTGGTAAAATGTGTCTGCTTTAGTTCTATTTTATTATTTTTTATGCTATTCACACACAGTAACTTACCTATCACCGTTACTAGTTACAAGCTGCAACTATATCTGCAAGCAACACTAGTTCACTATCACAATAATTGAAAACTGTCTGGTGTGGTTATATTTTAGTAAATGTATTGCTCATAGTGACATAGTCACATTGATCGAAAAAGTTTGTCTACTCTACATTTATAACACAAATTAAACTTTATAAACTAAGTTAATAAACCATGCATTTATTTTTACCCTTCTTGATGCTGCATTCTGAGTAAGGGGTACGTGACTAATACTGAAAGACCCCAAGGGGTACATAAAATTAAAAAGGATGAGAAACCCTGCTGTACTGTAAGCATAAATATACGAAAATGAGGGTTAAGTAAATTAATTCATATACATTTTCTCCATAATATTTGGCTTCAACTCCTCATTGTTCGGCTACTTTGTATTATTTCAGCTTGCACTGTTATGCATATGACTTTCAATTGTATCTTTTCTTTTAATGTGTAATTTTTATTCTTATTCTCGCTTCAAAATGTTCTAATTTTTTTCCCCTTATTTCATGAGGAGAGAAGAGAGAGAGAGAGAGAGAGAGAGAGAGAGGAGAGAGAGAGAGAAGAGAGAGAGAGAGAGAGAGAGAGAGAGAGAGAGAGAGAGAGAGAGAGAAGAGAGAGAGAGAGAGAGAGAGAGAGAGAGAGAGAGAGAGAGAGAGGAGAGAGAGAGAGAGAGAGCGACGAGAGAGAGAGAGAGAGAGAGAGAGAGAGAGAGATGAGAAGCAGACCGGAGACGAGAGAGAGAAAGAGAGAGAGAGAGAGAGGGAGAGAGAGAGAGAGAGGAGAGAGAGAGTGAGAGGAATGAGAGAAGAAGAGATGAACGTAGCGAGAGAGAGAGAGAGAGAGAAGAGAGAAGAGCGAGATTGAGAGAGAGAGAGAGGAGAGAGAGAGAGAGATGAGAGAGAGAGAGAGAGGAGAGAGAGAGAGATGCGAGATGAGAGAAGAGAGAGAGAGCGAGCGAGCGAGCGAGAGAGAGAGAAGAGAGAGAGAGGAGAGAGACGAGAGGAGAGAGAGACGAGACGAGACGAGAGAGGCGAGAGAGAGAGAGAGAAAGATGGAGAGAGAGAGAGAGAGAGAGAGAGAGAGAGAGAGAGCACGAGAGACTAGAGAGAGGAGAGAGAGAGAGAGAGAGAGAGAGAGAGAGAGAGAGAGTTTTAGTAATTATAACATTTACCACCCGTTCCTAGCGAGTGGTATTGTTGTCAGTAGTGTTTGTCTGTTTGTCTGTTTATCATCACCATTACTCAAAAACTGTACAAGGTTTCTTTCTAATTTTTATGGTAACACGATATAACCCAAATCTTGGACAAGTTCGAACATAAGTAGGCACTGTAGTAAATATTCGGTAAAACTGAAGTTTTAGTACGACCACAGCCCTAGTGACCAATACCTCTCTGACATAATGCGGGGGCCCTGCTAGGTACTAACCTTGGCTGGCCATTGATTAACGTAACTAACCTCGTTGGGGTCTTTATCGCCCCAAGGACACTCCTTGTGTTATTTTCATTTCCGATGGGTGTTGTAGGAGTATAAAAAATGCTCAATGGTCAGATCTACAAGTGAGGACGGTTATAACTGTGCCTTGTAATGTATTAAACTGCAGTAAAACCCAATACTCTAATGAAACCAAATTTGATCAATTTGACAACGCAAGTCGCAGCTCTCAGACTGCTCACAACCGTCAGTTATCCTTTCACCCAAGGACTGAGAGCAACTTTCCCACAAATCCAAACACTGTCAATAACAATACGGGAATATTTCTTTTCATGCTACAATAGAGTGTGAGGATACCGCCAAGGTGGTGCTGATGTCCCTTCTCCCCTGTAGTGTTTTGTGCCATGTGATGGTCGTAGTGTCAGCCAATCTCAGACAATAGATGCGGCGCGGGTGGTGCTTTAACCTCGACAAAGACTCCTATCTAAGTCATATATAAATGTGAGAGTATTCCAGTCCCAGATCAGTGTGGCAAAGGGGTACACTCAAAAAGACTAGGTATTTTGGTTACATTTTCCATATTAAAAGTTTTTGTATACATATACTATATCTCTCTTCCCTTCCTGCTTCATTCCTTCTCTTTCATTCCTTTCCTCTTTCCATCCTAGTCTCCTTCCCTTTCCTCCTTACTTATCACAGATACGTTACTCTATCTATCTAACCTTTCCATACCTCTTTTCCGTATGTCCCTGCCTTCTTTCCCTCCTCTCCTGCCTTGCCTCCAACAAACTACACAACCTCACTGTGATCGTGTACGCCTATCAAGCCTCACCACTTCATCCAATCACTGTCATAAGCAATACGGAATGATTCTCTGGATGCACAATAGAGTGTGAGGATATTGAAAATGTTGTGGTATGTTTTCCTCCCGTGTTTGTGTTTTGGTTTTTCGGTGGGTCAGCAAAGTTCAGAAACTGTGTTCGCACGGGTGGGGCCTTACGTCTAGGACGTTGTAGTAAATATGTTTTTATTGGTAACATTATGCTAACTGTTGGTTTAATACATACACACACAAACACACACACACACACACACACACACACCACACACCCACACACACCACACAGGCCAACACACCTACACACACACCACACACACACACACACAAATACACGCACACACCCACACACGCACACACCAGGACATACACACACACACACGCACAACACCTTCACACACACACGCGCAACACACACAGAACACACCACAAACACACACACAGACAGGACACACACACACACACACACAACACAACACACACAAGAGTACTGGTTATCATTGTTATAAATTAAAAGGAGTAGTGAAGATGTGGCCTTACGTATACGTCACTTTAACTCCAAAGCTCACCTCAAGAGAAAGTCACCTCCCTCTCTCTCCTCTCCCCAATAAATCATCCTTAATATGAAGACCCTCCCTGTTTTCCGGCATCCTGGAGGCAGGTAAGAAAGAGACCCTGTCTCACGAGTGATGTTGTTAACAGCGAGAAAATGATATCATAGATTATGATGGCGACCTTAGTGACCCCCCAGTTGCTGCGGGATATGCATCCACGCCAGCCAGGGGACCTGCAAGGACACCCCAGTGGGGGTGTGTTTTGGCGGCTCCGGCAGTGGGAGCACCAGCGGCTTGGAGTGGCTGGGGCCCTAGCAGCCTCCCGGCGTGCAGAACCTGTACGTCGCTGCCCGGCGCCGGAGCGGGCTGGTGAGCTTCGTGCCCGTGGTGGGATCGTTCCTCCACGGCTCGCCAGGCAAGAGATACGTGGAGTGCCTCGAAGGAGCACCGCATCAAATCACCGAGGCTCTACTGGGCCTATAGCCACACCTGCCTGTTGCCTGGGGGTGGTGGCTCTTCTCGCCTTAGTGTTCAACGTTCGGTTGTCTCTGCATCAGCGTTCGCCACAGTGCAGAGCGACAGGTCGTCGTGTTTGTGCCGCCATGCTCATACAGGATTAGCAGGAGTCTGGATCCAGTTGTAGCGTCATGATAAAACTTCAGAACTTCCTGGTAATAAGTGAATCGGCGCAATTCCTTCTCCCTCGATGGCCAAGCGAGTCTTCGTCTCTTTCGCTTTTTCAGAGTTTGGACGGTCAACAAAGCGTTCAAGATCCTTGCCTGCGTGGCCCCAGGGCCTTACGCGTCCCAGCGCCGAATCGTCAATACTGATATGGGCACTCAAGGTCCTGATCCTCCCCAGCTTCAACCTCTGTCCCTGATGTCAATTCAAGAGCTTATTTCCCAGGTCCAGACATCACTTGTCAGGCCTGGCATCAGTCCCGTATCGTGCAGGCCCCAAGGCAGCCTTCACTCCTCCATTGTGTTATGTCGCTCCACTCAACAACTAAGGACTTATCAGCCCCGACCAAGACTTCAGACAATCTCTCCCTCAATAAAGCTTCAGACAATCTCTCCCTCAATAAATCTTCAGCCAATCTCTCCGCCACCACTAAAGCTTCAGGCAATCTCTCCGCTACCACTAAAGCTTCAGGCAATCTTTCCGCCACCATTGTAGCTTCAGCCAATCTCTCCACCACCATTAAAGCTTCAGGCAATCTCTCCATCACTTAAGCTTCAGCCAATCTGTCCACGACTTAAGCTTCAGCCCATCTCTCCGTCACCACTAAAGCTTCAGCCAATCTCTCCGCCACCACTAAAGCTTCAGCCAATCTCTCCGCAACCACTAAAGCTTCAGCCAATCTCTCCGCCACCGCTAAAGCTTCAGCCAATCTCTCCGCCACCACTAAAGCTTCAGGCAATCTCTCCTCCACTTAAGCTTCAGCCAATCTCTCCGCCACCACTAAAGCTTCAGGCAATCTCTCCTCCACTTAAGCTTCAGCCAATCTCTCCATCACCACTTAAGCTTCACCCAATCTGTCCAGCACTTAAGCTTCAGATAATCTCTCCGTCACCACTTAAGCTTCAGCCAATCTGTCCAGCACTGAAGCTTCAGCCAATCTGTCCAGCACTTAAGCTTCAGCCAATCTGTCCACCATTTAAGCTTCAGCCAATCTCTCCCCAACTTAAGCTTCAGGCAATCTCTCTACCACTTAAGCTTCAGCCAATCTCTCCACAACTAAAGCTTCAGCCAATCTGTCCACCACTTAAGCTTCTGTCAATCTCTTCACCACTAAAGCTTCAGCCAATCTGTCCACCACCTAAGCTTCAGCCAATCTCTTCACCACTAAAGCTTCAGGCA
This sequence comes from Chionoecetes opilio, assembly GCA_016584305.1. NCBI lineage: Eukaryota > Metazoa > Arthropoda > Malacostraca > Decapoda > Majidae > Chionoecetes > Chionoecetes opilio. The sequence continues at coordinate 59,488 of JACEEZ010003179.1, forward strand.
ATCTCTCCACCACTTAAGCTTAAGCCAATCTGTCTACCACTTAAGCTTCGGCCAATCTGTCCACCACTAAAGCTTCAGCCAATCTCTTCACCACTAAAGCTTCAGCCAATCTGTCCACTACTTTAGCTTCAGCAAATCTGTCCACCACTTAAGTTTCAGAAAATCTCTCCACCAATAAAGCTTCAGCCAATCTCTCCCCCATAAAAGCTTCAGCCAATCTCTCAGCCACAAAAGCTTCCGCCAATCTCTCCGTCACTCTTGTCTCGCCCTTTCCTCTGTCCCTCGCCCTACATGTCCCTCTACCCTCGCAAGCCACTGATGTCCACTCCTCGCCCCAGTCCCCCGCACTTGATGTCCCGTCGTGTCCCTACTCCTAAACACATAAAGTCCTCTCCCCGTGCCCATCCCCGTCCCGTGAAGTCCCCCTCCCGTCCATATGTCCCACCTCTGATGTCCTCTGTCCGTCCACCACCCCCAACCACAGTGTCCTCTGTCCGTCTCTATACCCCACCCTAGAAATCCTCTGTCCGTCCACAACCCCCACCTCTATTGTCCTCTGTCCATCCACCAACCACAACCACAGTGTCCTCTGTCCGTCCATCATCCCCACCCCTGATGTCCTCTGTCCGTCCACCACCATCAATCACAATGTCCTCTGTCCGTCTTTATACCCCACCCTAGCAGTCCTCTGTACGTCCACCACCCCCAACCACAGTGTCCTCTGTCAGTCTTTATACCCTACCAAGAAGTCGGTCTGTCGTCCACCCACCCCACAACACAATGTCCTTGTCCATAAACAAACCCCACACCCCTGATGTCTTCTCGTCCTCCACCACCCCCAACCACAGTGTCCTCTGTCCGTCTTTATACCCCACCCTAGAAGTCGTCTGTCCGTCCACCACCCCCAACCACAATGTCCTCTGTCCGTAAACAACCCCCACCCCTGATGTCTTCTGTCCATCCGCCACCCCCAACCACAGTGTCCTCTGTCCGTCTTTATACCCCACCCTAGAAGTGCTCTGTCCGTCCACCACCCCCAACCACAGTGTCCTCTGTCCGTCTCTATACCCCACCCCAGACGTCCTCTGTCCGTCCACCACCCCTAACCACAGTGTCCTTTGTCCGTCCACCATCCCCAACCACAGTGTCCTCTGTCCGTCTTTATACCCCACCCCTGATGTCCTCTGTCCGTCCACCACCCCCAACCTCAGGGTCCTCTGTCCGTCTCTATACCCCATCCTAGAAGTCCTCTGTCCGTCCACAACCCACAACCACAGTGTCCTCTGCCCGTATCTATGTCCCATCCAAGACGTCCTCTATCCGTCCACAACCCGCACCCCTAATGTCCTCTGTCCATCAACCACCACCACCCCTGATGTCACGTCGGATTTCCCCTCCCTCACACTTGCGATCCCAGCCCCGCCCCAACATGACGCCAGAGGCCCAGACCCGTGCCAAGCAAAACCCCTGAGCTCCCCATCAAGCACTGAGGGCAAGGGCGCCTGCAAAACGCCACCAAACTAGGTAATAAACATCCCTGGACACGCCCACCTCCACACCGGAATGAGAGACTCTTGGAGGAGTCTTCTTTTGATTTCGACAAAGTAAAAAAAAGACACGAATAATAAAGTAAAAAACATTGCTGATTACATGATGAAATTAGTAAAGAAGCGACACATGGGGATGTGAAGGCCTTATGGGTAGTATTGTAAGCAGGCGAGACACAACAATGGAAGGACTGCCGTAATAGATATACATAACTTAATAGCGACATAACGATTGATACGAAAGTTAAGCAGGGGCAGCAGAGGGAGACACTAGCGCCTTGATACACAGCAGATTGTGGCGTTGTCAAGACGTTAGTAACAAACGTGCTGTAGGATACGCCTAGTTTATCTTTATGGAGGTGCCTATTTCCTATAGACGGCAGCGAGCGACATATCTGGTCTGAAACGAACAAGAAAATCACGTGTGTTACAGACGGGAGTAAGAGTATCTGTGTGAATCCTTCGCATTATGATTGACGGAAAAGACAGTGTTAATTGCAGAGGTTATTCCCGTACCCAAAAACAACCATCCAAAAGTGTTTAATGATCTACGACCCGTAGCCCTATCTTCAATTATTATGAAATGTTTGGAACATATTGTGAAGAGATACCTTAGTGTAAATATAGATCCTTTAAGAGACCAATTGCAGTTTGCTTATAGACAAGGTAGGAGTGTTCAGGATGCTGGGTTAACCTTACTTCACCAAACTATTGAACATTTAGAAACACAAAATACACAGGTTAGAATCTTATTTATAGATTGTAGCAGTGCCTTCAATACAATTCAGCCCCATGTTTTACCTAGGAAATTATTAGAAATGAATGTAAACAGTAAACTTATTCTGTGGGTTTATAGTTACCTTTCGCAATACCACAATATACTAAAATAAGAAATGTTAAATCTGATACTGTCTTCACTAATACTGGAGCTTCTCAAGGGTGTGTTCTTTCGCCGTTACTTTTCACTCTGTACACAAATAATTGCAAAAGCAAGTATCCTAGCTGTCCCATAGTCAAATATGCAGACGATACTGCAATTATAGGTAAAATTAAGAATGATAACTCAAGAGAATTTTTAACTCAAGTCAATAACTTTGTAAATTGGTGTAATGAAAATTTCTTAACCCGCAATGTAAAGAAAACAAAAGAAATGATAATAGATTTTAGAGTAAAAAAAAATTATTTGCCTAACCCTATTGTTATAGCCAATGAACAAGTTGAAAGAGTGAATGAATACAAGTACTTAGGCATAATCATTGATGACAAATTAACAGGCTCTCCAAGTACACAACAGATGTACAAGAAATGTCAGCAACGTATCCATTTTCTAAGGATATTGGGAAACATCCGAGTAGATAAAGTAATATTGTCTCTATTCTATAAGTCCGTAGTAGAATCCATCTTGTGTATCTCAATTACTTTATGGTATGGAAGAATAACATGTAAAGACAAAAATAAAATTAAGAAAATTGTAAAGACCGCGGGTAGACTCCACGCAGAAACTGTACCACTAGATGAATTATACAATAGCAGTGTAATGAAGCAGGTAGATAAGATCATGAATGATGTAAATCACCCACTGAACTGTCAATACACTTTTCTTAGATCAGGCAGGAGATTAGCACTCCCTATGCAACACACAAGTAGATTTAAATTTTTTTTATTCCAAAGAGTATAAAACTGTACAACTATATAGCATCCCAGTAACTTAGGTCTGTAAATAGTTATATCACTGTGGTGCGTGCATATAGGTGGTGACAGTTATCTGGTATTAGGAATGATACTCTGTAAATAGTATGATTAATATACTTAATTTTGTATTGTAAAATTGTTATTTTCACTTTACGGGTGAGCTTTATGCCAAAACGAATTTCATGTTGTATGTATTCAATGTGACAATAAAGTTATCTTATCTTATCTTATCTTATCTTAATTGTAACTTGTGAAACTAACAAGGGTGTTAAAGGAAACGCCTGATTCCTATACACCTTAACTTTATTGAACTTGGGAGTAGAGTAACGAGCCCCCCACCCACCCGTTATGAGGTTTACCCGACTACTAACTCTTGCGGTAGGCAGAGACCAGAGGGCCCTTTGCGGCAACAGCATCCAGAGGCGCTGTTTACAGAGGACACGTGATGCACCAGGGCGATCACAATAAGGGAAATAGACGTAGTAACAATATATGTATAAGGTAATGTGCAGGATCTCATCAATGCTCGGTCGCTATTGACGAGCTGACTCAAGGTCGTACAGAATGGAGGAACATGTACAGAAAGGCCTGAAGGGCACATCATATAGAATATACATATTGTAAGACATCAAGGCAATAACATGGTGCCTCAAGAAAGAGTTAAGCGTCATGTTCATAACTGGTTAGGGTATTCAGGCAGCTGATCAAGTACAAATCTGATCAGGAAAACCATTCTTTTCTATGTCTATATATATTTTATTCATACTTATTATATTATATTTCTTATATTTCTTGTTGTATACAGTAACTCGTATCTGTCTTTCTTTTGTCTAATTTCTCAATCTTTCGGGTTATTTTCCTGGTTTTCACATTATTTAGCTACAAAAACAGAAATGGGACAAGAAACTTCTGGGCTGAAAGTAGCCTCGAGCATCGCGGTGCACGGCAGCAGCGGCACCGCTGACGCCCTCACGCTGTCCTGCAGGAGGCGCGGTTACGGTAGCTGGGGGCGCAGGAGTCGGGTGATCGCCTCCTTCACCTTCCCCCACGAGGCCTGGCATGGTGTTGCCTCCGAGGGCATGGTGCGGAACACCTCCGCACAGGTGGTCGTAGTGAAGGTCGGGCCCACAGAGTTACAGACCTAGAGTGTGCGTGAGTCCCCAGGACACACGGCCCTGGGTGTCGCCACCGCGCCAAGCTGTCGGCCATCTTAGTGGGCTGAAAGATCCAAAACCCACGATTTCACACAACTCAATCTTACCCGTTTCCTGAACCTAATATTTGATATTATGAAAAACTGAGGCCAGCATCTTCTAACTGAGCAAATTCTGCATTGAATTAGTATACATTTGTAACTGTAATGCAGGGGTTCTCAACCTGGGGTACGCGTACCCCCAGGGGTACGTGAGAGGAATTTTGGGGGTACGTGACAGGATTCTAAAAATAATTCGGTTTTGAATAAATGCAAACCTATTTGTAGAAAGTACTAGGCTAGCTAGATGTGTCCTCCACTAGAACCAGGACACTCCATCGTACACATTCGTGGACAGATTTGTTATCATTTACTAATGAATTCCTGGACGCATATGTTATTTTTTGACGAATTCATGGGCAAGTTTGCTGGGAAAGTGTACCAATGAATTGATGGGTACATTTATTGCCATTATGTGACTGTGTGGTGTGGTTTGCCCTTGTTGTGTAGCACTTGGTTTCTCTCAGTCAAGAGTTGGATAACTATTTTCCTGATATCACAGACTTAGATTGCTTTGCCAACTCATTCGAAATCCATTGAAGGTGGACCCTAGATCACTTCCAGATGAATTACAAGACGAATTCGTTGACTTTGTCAATGACTCAACTGCAAAAGATTCTTTTGATAGTTTGTCATTGACAAGTTTCTGGTCAACAATGGCGAGTTCTTACCCTGCTTTAGCAAAGAAATGTGTACGGAACCTCCTGATGTTTCCTTCTACATACCGCTGTGAGCAGGGATTCTCAGCACTGTACTAGATTAAAAACAAGTTACGTTCACGTCTGGCAGTCAAAGACGACATAAGAGTGGCTCTTTCAAAGACTGTGCCGAGGATTGACTTGTTGGCAGCAAAGAAACAGGCCCAACCATCTCACTGAATTAGTATATATTTTCATGCACGTCATACACAGTGACTTCTCTATGAGTGAGTAACTAGTAACACTAGCTACAAGTAACTAGTTATTAGTAACACCAGCTACAAGTAACTAGTTATTGGTAACACTAGCTCACAGTCACAACGATTTGAAAAATACGTTTACTTTAGTTCTATTTCAGTTTTTTTAAGCTAAGCACACACAGTGACTTCCCTGCATGTGAGTAAATAACTAGTTACTAATAACTATTTGTTAGGCTTAACAATCAGCACTAGTCCACAGTCAGTGGAACACAATATCTACTTTAGTAATATTTTGTTTTCATGCTAGTGACGTTAGTCATGCACACAGTAATTTCCCCATGAGTAACTAGTTATAAGCTGTAAATAGCACCACTAGCTCATATTCACAGTTATTGGTAAAATGTGTCTGCTTTAGCTATATTTTATTATTTTGTATGCTATTCACACACGGTAACTTACGTATCACCGTTACTAGTTACAAGCTGCAACTATATCTGCAAGCAACACTAGTTCACTGTCACAATGATTGAAAACTGTCTGCTGTGGTTAAATTTTAGTAAATGTATTGCTCATAGTGACATAGTCACATTGATCGAAAAAGTTTGTCTGCTCTACATTTATAACACAAATTAAACTTTATCAACTAAGTTAATAAACCATGCATTTATTTTTACCCTTCTTTATGCTGCATTCTGAGTAAGGGGTACGTGACTAATACTGAAAGACCTCAAGGGGTACATAAAATTAAAAAGGTTGAGAACCCTGCTGTAATGTAAGCATAAATATACGAAAATGAGGGTTAAGTAAATTAATGCATATACATTTTCTCCATATTATTTGGCTTCAACTCCTCATTGTTCGGCTACTTTGTATTATTTCAGCTTGCACTGTTATGCATATGAACTTCAATTGTATCCTTTCTTTTAATGTGTAATTTTCCTTCTTGCCAATTCAGAAATTCCTTCCAGCTTTAGAAAATCTCTCAGCCACTAAAGCTTCAGCCAATCTCTCTACCACTAAAGCTTCAGCCAATCTCTCCCCTACTAAAGCTTCAGCCAATCTCTCCCCTACTAAAGCTTCAGCCAATCTCTCTACCACTAAAGTTTCAGCCAATCTCTCCCCCACAAAAGCTTCAGCCAATCTCTCTACCACTAAAGCTTCAGAAAATCTCTCAGCCACAAATGCTTCAGCCAATCTCTCTACCACTAAAGCTTCAGCCAATCTCTCTACCACTAAAGCTTCAGCCAATCTGTCCACTACTTAAGCTTCAGCCAAACTCTCCCCCACAAAAGGTTCAGCCAATCTCTCCCCCACAAAAGCTTCAGCCAATTTCTACTCAAGTCTCGTCCTTTCCTCTGTCCCTCGCCCTACATGTCCCTCTACCCTCGCAAGCCACTGATGTCCACTCCTCGCCCCAGTCCCCCGCACTTGATGTCCCGTCGTGTCCCTACTCCTAAAAAACATAAAACCCCTCCCGTCCCCCTCCCCTTTTCCCAAGCCCCCTCCCGTCCATATGTCCCACCTCTTTTTTTAT
>JACEEZ010003179.1:67554-75054 GCA_016584305.1 Chionoecetes opilio
ACAACCCCACCCTGTTCCACCACCCCAACCCAGTGTCCTCTGCCGTCCTATACCCCACCTAGAAGTCCTCTGTCTTCCACCACCCAACCACATGTTTCCTTCTGTCCGTCAACCACCCCCAACCACAGTGTCCTCTGTCCGTCAACCACCACCACCCCTGATGTCACGTCGGATTTCCCCTCCCTCACACTTGCGATCCCAGCCCCGCCCCACCATGACGCCAGAGGGCCAGACCCGTGCCAAGTAAAACCCCTGAGCTCCCCATCAAGCACTGAGGGCAAGGGCGCCTGCAAAACGCCACCAACCTAGGTAATAAACATCCCTGGACACGCCCACCTCTGCACCGGAATGAGAGACTCTTGGAGGAGTCTTCTTTTGATTTCGACAAAGTAAAAAGAAGACACGAATAATAAAGAAAAAAACATTGCTGATTACATGATGAAATTAGTAAAGAAGCGACCCATGGTGAGGTGAAGGCCTTGTGGGTAGTATTGTAAGCAGGCGAGACACAACGAAGGAAGGACTGCCGTAATAGATATACATAACTTAATAGCGACATAACGATAGATACGAAAGTGAACCAGGGACAGTAGAGGAAGACACTAGCGCCTTGATACACAGCAGATTGTGGCGTTGTCAAGTAACAAACGTGCTGTAGGATACGCCTAGTTTATCTTTATGGAGGTGCCTCTTTCCTATATATATAAACAGCAGCGAGCGACATAGCTGGTCTGAAACGAACAAGAAAATCACGTGTTACAGACGGGAGTAAGAGTATCTGTGTGAATCCTTCCCATTATGATTGACGGAAAAGACAGTGTTAATTGTAACTTGTGAAACTAACAAGGGTGTTAAAGGAAACGCCTGCTTCCTATACACCTTAACTTTATTGAACTTGGGAGTAGAGTAACGAGCCTCTCGCCCACCCGTTATGAGGTTTACCCGAATACTAACTCTTGCGGGAGGCAGACACCAGCGGGCCCTGTTGCGGCAACGGCATCCAGAGGCGCTGTTTACAGAGGACACGTGATGTACCAGGGCGATCACAATAAGGGAAATAGACGTAGTAACAATATGTGTATAAGGTAATGTGGAGGATCTCATCAATGCTCGGTCGCTATTGACGAGCTGACTCAAGGTCGTACAGGAGGGAGGAGCATGTACAGAAGGGCCTGAAGGGCACATCATATAGAATATGCGTATTGTAAGACATCAAGGCAATAACATGGTGCCTCAAGGAAGAGTTAAGCGTCATGTGCATGACTGGTGAGGGTATTCAGGCAGCTGATCAAGTACAAATCTGATCAGGAAAACCATTCATTTCTATGTCTATATATATTTTATTCATACTTATTATATTATATTTCTTATATTTCTTGTTCTATACAGTAACTCGTATCTGTCTTTCTTTTGTCTAATTTCTCAATCTTTCGGGTTATTTTCCTGGTTTTCACATTATTTAGGTACAAAAACAGAAATGGGACAAGAAACTTCCGGGCTGAAAGTAGCCTCGAGCATCGCGGTGCACGGCAGCAGCGGCGCCGCTGACGCCCTCACGCTGTCCTGCAGGAGGCGCGGTTACGGGTGCTGGGGGCGCAGGAGGCGGGTGATCGCCTCCTTCACCTTCCCCCGCGAGGCCTGGCATGGTGTTGCCCCCGAGGGCATGGTGCGGAACACCTCCGCACAGGTGGTCGTAGTGAAGGTCGGGCCCACAGAGTTACAGACCTAGAGTGCGCGTAAGGCCCCAGGACACACGGCCCTGGGTATCGCCACCGCGCCAAGCTGTCGGCCATCTTAGTGGGCTGAAAGATCCAAAACCGACGATTTCACACACCTCAATCTTACCCGTTTCCTGACACTAATATTTGATATTATGAAAAACTGAGGCCAGCATCTTCTTCCTGAGCAAATTCTGCATTGCATTAGTATACATTTGTAACTGTAATGCAGGGGTTCTCAACCTGGGGTACGCGTACCCCCAGGGGTACGTGAGAGGAATTTTGGGGGTACGTGACAGGATTCTAAGAATAATTCGGTTTTGAATAAATGCAAACCTATTTGTAGAAAGTGCTAGGCTAGCTAGATGTGTCCTCCACTAGAACCAGGACACTTCAGCGTACACATTCGTGGACAGATTTGTTATTATTTACTGATGAATTCCTGGGCAAGTTTGCTGGGAAAGTGTACCAATGAATTGATGGGTACATTTATTGCCATTATGTGATCGTGTGGTGTGGTTTGCCCTTGTTGTGTAGCACTTGGTTTCTCTCAGTCAAGAGTTGGATAACTATTGTCCTGATATCACAGACTTAGATTGCCAACTCATTCGAAATCCATTGAAGGTGGACCCTAGATCACTTCCAGATGAATTACAAGACGAAATCGTTGACTTTGTCAATGACTCAACTTGAAAATATTCTTTTGATAGTTTGTCATTGACAAGTTTCTGGTCAACAATGGCGAGTTCTTACCCTGCTTTAGCAAAGAAATGTGTACGGAACCTCCTGATGTTTCCTTCTACATACCGCCGTGAGCAGGGATTCTCAGCACTGTGCTTGATTAAAAACAAGTTACGTTCACGTCTGGCAGTCAAAGACGACATAAGAGTGGCTCTTTCAAAGACTGTGCCGAGGATTGACTTGTTGGTAGCAAAGAAACAGGCCCAACCATCTCACTGAATTAGTATATATTTTCATGCACGTCATACACAGTGACTTCTCTATGAGTGAGTAACTAGTAACACTAGCTACAAGTAACTAGTTATTAGTAACACCAGCTACAAGTAACTAGTTATTGGTAACACTAGCTCACAGTCACACCGATTTGAAAAATACGTTTACTTTAGTTCTATTTCAGTTTTTTTAATGCTAATCACACACAGTGACTTCCCTTCATGTGAGTAAGTAACTAGTTACTAATAACTATTTGTTAGGCTAAACAATCAGCACTAGTTCACACTCAGTGGAACACAATGCCTACTTTAGTTTTATTTTGTTTTCATGCTAGTGACGTTAGTCACGCACACAGTCATTTCCCCATGAGTAACTAGTTATAAGCTGTAAATAGCACCACTAGCTCATATTCACAGTTATTGGTCAAATGTGTCTGCTTTAGTTCTATTTTATTATTTTGTATGCTATTCACACACGGTAACTTACCTATCACCGTTACTAGTTACAAGCTGCAACTATATCTGCAAGCAGCACTATAGTTCACTGTCACAATGATTGAAAACTGTCTGTTGTGGCTATATTTTAGTAAATGTATTGCTCATAGTGACATAGTCACATTGATCGAAAAAGTATGTCTGCTCTACATTTATAACACAAATTAAACTTTATAAACTAAGTTAATAAACCATGCATTTATTTTAACCCTTCTTGATGCTGCATTCTGAGTAAGGGCTACGTGACTAATACAGAAAGACCTCAAGGGGGACATAAAATTAAAAAGGTTGAGAACCCTGCTGTAATGTAAGCATAAATATACGAAAATGAGGGTTAAGTAAATTAATTCATATACATTTTCTCCATATTATTTGGCTTCAACTCCTCATTGTTCGGCTACTTTGTATTATTTCAGCTTGCACTGTTAGGCATATGAACTTCAATTGTATCCCTTCTTTTAATGTGTAATTTTTATTGTTATTCTCGCTTCCAATGTTCAACGTTTTTTTTCCTTATTTCATGTTCTAATTTTCCTTCTTGCCAATTGAGACTCAGATTTGCATGTTCAATATCTTTTTGTTGTTGTTAATTTGCATTATATTTGCTTCTCTTTTACATTTGTCTATTTTATCCTATCTATGCTTTTTTTTATCAAGTTTGTTCGTGAGCCTTCCTCTCTTCATCTTCCTTTCCCATTATTCTTTGCCCTTCCCTCCTTTCCTTCATTCCCCCACCCTCCTTCACTAGAATCTTCATCAGGTTTGTACTGTAGATCTCCTTCCTTTATTATTCGTATATTACTTTCCCCTTTCCCTTCCTTTCCATCCTTCTTACATTCTCCATTCCATCCTTCCTCCTCCTGTCCTCCCTTCCTTTCTCTTCTCACTCACTCTTTCTCTTCCCTTCCTTGCTTCCTTCCTTCCCTTGTAATTCCTTTCCTTCTTTCCATCTTAGTCTCCTTCCCTTTTCCTCCTTTACTTTACTACAGATACGTTACTCTATCTACCTTATCTTTCCATACCCCTTTCCGTATTCCTTGCCTTCTTTCCCTCCTTTCCTGCCTTGCCTCACCAACAAACTCACAACCTCACTGTGATCGTGTACTCCTCATCAAGCCTCACCACTTCACCCAATCACTGTCATAAGCAATACGGGAATGATTCTCTTGATGCACAAATAGAGTGTGAGGATATCGAAAATGTGGTGGTAATGTTTTCCTCCCGTGTTGTGTTTTGTTCCATGTGTTCTATGTTCGAGCGGGTGGTGCCTTACGTCTAGGACGCTCTAGTAATATATGTTTTTATAGATAAAGATACAGACATTATGCTAACTTGTTTGTGTTTAATAAATACACACACACAGGACAGAAGAACACACGAGCGACATCACACACAACAGCTACCACACACACACACACTAGCACACACACACATGGCGGATACACCTGATCAACACGTTGACCATACATCACACTCACACAACACACATCACAACACACAGCACGACAGACACAACTCAGCACACACACAGTCACACTACACACGCTACACACGTACATCACAACACAGCACACACGACTCAGTCTATCGAGCATACACACACACAGCAGCTACATCACTTATAGGATGCGGGGCAGTCTTCGGCAAACCGCACTTCGCCGCAAAATATTGAAGGAATGTCGGCTTTAAATTCGTTTTGCAGTATTTGCGGGTAGAGCAATAAAAAGTGCGGATTTGTCTTTTGGGCGGAAGTACTTCCGCAACACAAACTATTAATGCTATCAAATATGTCGATCGGCGGCACGGCGAGTCTCGCCCTCGCGGAGGTCGGTCGGCACGGGCAGCCTCGGCCCGCGGAGGTCGGGCGGGTTGTCACGGCAGCCAGGCCCTTCGGCGTCTCCCCCCTGGGGTTGTGCTCGGCTGGTTGGAGGTCGGCGGGCATCGGTCAGCTCTCGGCCCGCGTGCGGAGTCGGGCGGCAGCGGCGAGCCTCGGCCGACGCGCGGAGGTCGGACGGTCAATCGTCAGTCCTCGCCCCGCAGAGGTCAGGCGGGCACGGCAGCCTCGGGCTCCCGCGGAGGTCGGACGGGCACGGCAGTTGCCTCGGCCCCGCGGGAGGTCGGGCCGGGCACGGCTCACGGCCTCGGCCCCCGGAGGTCGGGCGGGTTACACGGCATCCTCAGTTCTCGCGGGGGAGTGTCGGCGGGGCACGGCCCGGGGTTATGGCCATCGGGCCCCGCGGTAGATCGGCGGGCGACGGCCAAAGCCCTCGACCCGACCGCGGAGGTCGGCGGGCACGCTTAGGCCTCGGCCTTGCGGGATAAAACAAGCTGACTGATCGCGACGTATATGTTACATAATAATAATAATAATAAATATAATAATAATGAATAATAAATTTTTTTTTTCCTGACGGGAGATTGGGAGTGACTGTAATTCTATAACGATGTAACTAAAATAAAAATACTATATATTAGATATCATATTATGAGTAAAATACTGAGTTACCTGTTATATAGCTATAGGTGATGAACTATACCTCCACTTTTTTCGGCGTCATTGCTAAAAGACTGGGATACTGATCTCGATGTTACGAGCGAGTTACTGTATTACAAAGAGGTGAATAAGTAACCTTCCATCTTTCTGCCTCGTTTGTGTGACCGAGGACTCGCATGTGGAGAATGACCTTCCCATATGACACACGCATCTCACTTAGGCCTCTAGGCATATAAGCCTAGTACTGAGCAGCCCCATCCCGGCTCTTGTTCGCTCTGTACTTATACTATCTCTTACGCCGCATAAACATGCTTAACGTGAAGGCATAACGTTGTATTTGCTAGTATCTATATGACTTTTAATAGTGAGTATTGCAGTATTGACGCATATAGTATAGATAGTATGTCTATTAATCTTGATATTTTGTGTTGAATTTGTAGTCGTCATGGTTTTGACGTCAATTATAACGTCGATGAAAACATATAATTCAACGTAAATCACTAACACTTAATACTATCTCGTCTCTATACTTGTGATACTCAGAGACCGAGGCTATGTGTGTGGTGAGTGATTGTTAGGGAAGGTTGTTATTTTATATATTTATAGAACAACATATATGGAAAGAGAGGAGTGAAATATTTATAATACCGTGTATTAAAGAATATGTATTACTAGCCAGCAAAGCTTCGTCCTCTTCCGGGGCGGAGCTTTGTTGGGCTTAGGCAGCCTCTACCGCTCTCATTGGGCTGCTATGGGCTCTCTAGGGCAGCCGCGTAGGGCTCTTCGAGCCACCAATACATTGACTTCTAAAGATAGGGCCCCTTCTAACCTTTTCGGCTGAAATCATGGATGTAGAATGTATGTATATCCCCCGACCGCATTCACTGCACGGTAGTCCATCTAGCCCATGACATCGACCTCGCCCTCCGATTCACTCACCCATTGCCATCTTCCCGCCCGACCCTATTCACATCACACTACCATTACCCTGCCACCGCATTTTCACTCACCCATTACCATCACAATCACACCCATTGGTGGAGTCACTGCAGCCGCATTACCCTATGCACCCGTCCCCACCCCAATTCTCATCCACTTGCACCATTACCATCACTCCGCTCATCTCTTTACATATCACTATCACGACGCTTACGCCTCTACACCACGACAATCCATTAGCCCATCACCCTCCAGCCCTATTCACTTCACTATTTTCCATCACCCGCCGCACGACCATTCACTGCCACCCCTTTTTCCCATTCCCACACCTCCATTCACTCACCATTGACCCATGCACTATACCCGCCCACGCCATTCAGCAGCTCACCTTAGCAGCATTACCCATGCACCACACCCGCTATTACACTCACCCATTAGTATTGCTATTTCAAACCACTTAGCCAGATCTATTTTGAAAAATAATAATTTGTCTTGAGAAATATTGAGCTTTATTTATTAGATTTACTCCAGTTTATTTAAAATATTTTAAATTCCGTACATAAATTTTGATGTATAATAAGTAGGTAATATATTTTATCGGCTATTAGAAATTGGTGTCATCTGCATATATTGTAATTTGAATTTAGTGCTAGTAATTATATAATGCTCATAATGTAATGGAGATAAAATAGTATTGGTCCTAAACTGATGCTTAGTGGAACACGCTGTAGTATACAAATTTAGTATTAGGAATATATATGGTGTAATACATATGCGTGTGTGTTGTGTGTGTGTGTGTGTGGTGTGTGTGTGTGTGTGTGTGTGTGTGTGTGTGTGTGTGTGTGTGTGTGTGTGTGTGTGTGTGTGTGTGTGTGTGTGTGTGTGTGTGTGTGTGTGTGTG
>JACEEZ010003179.1:80054-93243 GCA_016584305.1 Chionoecetes opilio
AACTCACAACCTCACTGTGATCGTGTACCTCGCTCATCAGCCTCACCACTTCACCCAATCACTGTCATAAGGCAATACGGGAATGATTCTCTTTGATGCACAAATAGAGTGTGAGGATATCGAAATGTGGTGGTAATGTTTTCCTCCCTGTTGTGTTTGTTTCCATGTGTTCTATTTTCGAGCGGGTGGTGCTTACATCTAGGACGCTCTAGTAATATATGTTTTATAGAAAAGATACGACTTGTGCTAACTTGTTTGTGTTTAATAATACACACACCCACACACACATATCCCACCACACACACACACACACACACACACACACACACATACACCACTCACACACACACACACACACACGACACACACACACACACACACACTCACACACACACAACACACCACACACACACAACACACACACACACACCCACAGCACATACACACACACACACCACACGAGAGGTGCGCACTTCCGCAACCGCAACTTCCGCAAATTGAGAATCCAAATTCGTTTTTGCGGATTTGCGGGAAGCAAAAATTGCGGATTTGCGTTTGCGGAAGTACTTCCGCAAACACAAATATTAAACGCAAATATGTCGATCGGCGGGCACGGAGCCTCGGCCCCGCGGAGGTCGGCGGGCACGGCAGCTCTCGGCCCCGCGAGGTCGGCCGGCACGGCAGCCCCTCGGCCCGCGCGGAGGTCGGCGGGCACGGCAAGCCTCCGCCCCAGCGGAGGTCGCTGGCACGGCAGCCTCGGCCCCCGCAGAAGGTCAGCGGGCACGGCAGCCTCGGGCCCCGCGAGGTCGGCGGCACTGGCAGCCTCGGCCCCGCGGAGGTCAGCGGGGCCGGCATGCCTCGGGCCCCGCGGAGGTCGGCGGCATCGGCAGCCTCGGCCCTCGGAGGTCCGGCGGTCACGGCAGCCTCGCTCCGCGTAGGTCGGCGGCACGGCAGCCTCGGCCCTCGCGAGATCGCGGGCACTGGCAGCCTCGAACCCGCGGAGGTCGGCGGGCACGGCAGTTTCGGCCTTGCGGGATAAAACAAGATGACTGACCGACTATATGTAATAATAATAATAATATAATAATAATAAATGATACTAATAATTTTATTTTCACCTGAATTCAACAGTAAAAATAAAATACTAACATATACATATATGAGTAAAAAATACGAGTTACCTGTATACATAGGTGAATAAGTATCCTTCCAACATTTTTTCCTCATTAGCAAAACAGTACTTACCGATGTATACACGAGTTACCCTGTATACAAAGTTGAATAAGTAACCTTCCATCTTTCCTCCTCGTTTTGTGTGACGAGAGCCATGTGGATAATGACCTTCCATATTACACAAGACTCGCATCTCACAGCCCTAGGCAAATAGCCTATACTGACAGCCCTCTTGTCCTCTGTACTTATCTATCTCGACCCGCAAACACGCTACGTAAACATAAACGTTGTAATTTTGCAGTATCTATAAGACTTTTATAGTATACAGTATGATCGCGATACAGTATAGATAGTATGTCTATTAATCTTGAATATTTTGGTTGACTTTTAGTCGTCTGGTTTTGACGTCAATATACGTCATAAAACATATTAATTCAACGTAAATTACACATAATATAGTCCTCGTCCTTGATACTATTGTATACTCAGGAGGACCGAGTCATGTGTGAGTGGTGAGGGATAGAGGAAGATGTTTATATAGCAGAACAAATGTTAAAGAGAGAGTAGACATATTATAATGCGTTTATTAAAGAAATTATTGTATTACTAGCCGCAAAGCCGGCCTCCGGGCGGACTTTTTGGGGGGCTAGCTCCTGCCGGAGGGCGTATTGGTGGGCCTCGCCCACCACCTGTGGTTTGGTGTGGCCCTTCGGCCCACCAAACATTGACTCTTCCAGATAGCCCTTCTAACTTTCCGGAAATCATGGATGTAGAATGTTGTATTCCCCCACCTATTCGACTCACCGATTACGCCATAATGGGTAATCGTGAGTGAATAGGTGGGTGGCATACTCTCAGTTCTACATCCATGATTTCAGAAAGTTAGAAAGGGGCTTATCTGAGAGTCAATGTTTTGGTGGCCGACGGCCCACCAAACACAGGTGGTGGGCCGAAGGCCACCAATAGCCCTCCGCAGAGCTAGCCAAAAGTCCGCCCGGAGGGCGCTTTGCGCTAGTAATACAATAATTCTTTAATACACGCCATATATATTTCTACTCCTCCTCTTTAACTTTGTTCTCTATATAAACATCTTCCCTCGGATCCCTCACCACCACACATGCCTCGGCTCCTGGTATACATAGTATAAAGGACGAGACATATTATGTTGGTTAATTTACGTTTAATTTAATATTTTTTCATGAGTTATATTGACGGCAAAAACCCAGACGACTAAAATTCAACCAAAATATCAAGATGAATAGACCTACTATCTATACTGTATGCGATCAATACTGTAATACTATTGAAAGTCTATAGATACTGCAAAATACAACGTTATGTTTACGTAGCGTGTTTGCCGGGTAGAGATAGTATAAAGTATCAGAGGACAAGAGGGCTGTCAGTATAGGCTATTGCCTAGGGCTGTGAGTGCGTGTGTCATATGGAAGGTCATTCTCCAACATGGCTCCTCGGTCACCAAACGAGGAGAAAGATGGAAGGTTACTTATTCCACCTTTGTATACAGAACTCGTGTATACATCGGTCAGTCATCCTGTTTTTGCTAATGAGGAAAGAAGTTGGAAGTATACTTATTAACCTATGTATACAGTTAACTCGTATTTTACTCCATATAGGTATATTTATGTATTTTTTATTTTTACTGTATGAATTCAGCGTGAAAGTTTAAAATTTTATTAGCATTATTGATTATTATTATTATTATTATTATTACATATATCGTCGGTCAGTCATCTTGTTATTATCCCGCAGGCCGAAACTGCCGTGCCCCGCTCGACCTCCGCGGGTCGAGCTGCCGTGGCCCGCCGATTCTCCGCGGCCTAGGCTGCAGTGGGCACGCCGACCTCCGCGAGCCGAGCGCTGCCATTGGGCCCGCACGACCTCCGCGGGGCCGAGGCTGCCGTGCCCGCCGACCTCCGCGGGGCCGAGGCTGCCGTGCCCGCTGACCTCAGCGGGGCCGAGGCGCCGTGCCGCCGCCTCCGCGGGGTCCGAGGCTGCCGGGGCGCTGACACTCTGCGGGCCGAGGCTGCGTGCCCGCCGAACCTCCGCGGGGCCGAGCTGCGTGCCCGCCGACCTCCGCGGGGCCGAGCTGCCTTGCCGGCCGACCTCGCGGGGCCGATGTCTGCCGTTTCCCGCCGACCTCCGCGGGGCCGAGGCTGCCGTGCCCGCCGATCGACATATTTGCTTTTAATGATTTGTGTTTTGCGGAGTACTTCCGCAACGCAAATCCGCAGACTTTTTGCCTCCGCAAATCCGCAAACGAATTTGGACCTTCCTCATGTTGCGAAGTTGCGGTTTGCGGAAGTGCGCACCTCTTAGTGTGTGTGTGTGTGTTGTATGTGTGTGTGTGTGTGTGTGTGTGTGTGTTTGGGTGTGTGTGTGTGTGTGTGTGTGAGTGGTGTGTGTGTGTGTGTGTGGTGTGTGTGTGTGTGTGTATGTGAGTGTGTGTAAGTGTGTGTGTGTGTGTTGTGTGTGTGTGTGTGTGTGGATCTGTGTGTGTGTTGTGTGTATTTATTAAACACAAACAAGTTAGCAATGTCTAGTATCTTTATCTATAACACATATATTAACTAGCGCGTCCTAGATGTAAGCACCACCCGCTCGAACATAGAACACATGGAACAAACACAACACGGAGGAACACATTCCACACCTTTTCGATATCCTCACACTCTATTTGTGCATCAAGAGAATCATTTCCCCGTTTGCTGATTAATGATTGGGTGAAGTGGTGAGGCTGAATGAGGAGTACACGATTCACCTCGTGAGTTGTGGTTTTGTTGGTGAGGCAAGCACAGGAAAGGAGGGAAGACAGGCAAGGACATACAGGAAAGAGGTATGGAAAGGTGCAGGTAATAAGTAACGTATCTGTAGTAAGTAAGGAGGAAAGGGGAAGGAGACTAGGATTGAAGAATGAAAGGAATTCAAGGAAGGAAGGAAGCAAAGGCAGGGAATAAGAAGGAGTGAGTGAGAAGAGAAAGAAGGGAGGACAGAGGAGGAAGGATGTGAATGGAATGTAAGAAGATGAAAAGGAGGGAAGGGGAAATAATAAATACGAATAATAAAGGAGGAATATCAACTGAACCCAACATGTCAGGACATATACCATTTACGCTACTTGAACAGGTTGTTTTCAAAGTAGAATTTACCCTAGAGGTGCTGTAAAATATTACCTATCTTGAGTGTGTAAATACTGTATGGCCAGTGCATAGACCACTGTCTACCTGGACTGCGATCGATATCGGCCCGCGCACAAGGGGCTGAAGTCGGAGGCCGCTCGAATCATATGATATATATATATACGGATCATATAGACTGTTTTATCAGTTATTATATATACGGTAATCTTCGTAAAATGTTTTTTTCTATAATCTTATCAATAAAAACAGTAAAACACGCTAAAGAAATGCCATACTGAACTGAAAAAATATGCATGAACGTCGTCAATGTATTACACTTCACTCTTTGCCATTTAAAACTTTGCGAGTCAACTTTTATCATGAATGGTTATCAATAGAACGCAATTTTATTAGCTTCGCTTGCTATATTTCGTTATCTGATAAAGGCATTAGAACCATGCATAAATTGAGCGTTTCCCGATAGATGATGTTATTTTTCTAGTTAACGCTATTTATGCATGTTCTGGATACATTTATCAGAAAACGAAATATATCAATGGAAACTAATGAAAATCCGCTTATAGTGATATGTTTTCATCGAAAATGTTTTCTCGCAAATATTATGGCCGAGAGTTTTTAAGTTAAATATTGATCCATGCATATTTCCTTTCACTCTCTCATAATGGCATTTTTTTTATTTTTTGATTTTACTATTTTTATTTGATAATTATAGAACAAAACATTTACGAAGATAACTGTTATCATATATACTGATAAACAGGAGGAAGGAGATGGGGGTCTGTTCTAAAATGTCAGAATCGCAAAACGGTCCTCCACTGGTCCAATGGGCGGGTTGGCGCTGGCACGAGTAGTCAAGTCATAGCATAGAGTAGTCCTTGACCTCATAATATAAAAATGTAGGTAAATACTTTTTTATCAGTTCATTTGGCATAAACCCGCCCAACTATTTGGCAACGCGAAGTTACAGTTGAACCGATTGTTTCCATTTCCTTATTTTAAGAAATTTAGGCTTGAGAAGGAAGTTCTAAGGAAACCCAAAAATCTAAGGCGAAATCTTAGGTGAATCCATTTTTCTCGGACATGTTTAAAATTTGTGTGTATTTAAAATATATTTACAAATGGTAATTTTAACGTACAATAGATGTATTTTGTATTTAAATACATTCGTAAAATGTATTTAGTATTTATATTTAAATACATTTCTCCAATGAATTTAGTATTTAGTATTTAAATACATTCATGTATTTATTCCCAGGTCTGGTTGGGTTGCTAAGAATATTTATTAAGAATGTATAAGTTGTATGTATCAATTTCAATAAGTATGGTTGAAAGATTAGTTTAATGCATTAAATAGTATCGGGTATCCATATGGTTATTACTATATTTGTATACAGTCAAATCTCTGAACATATGGTAATTATTTTTTACTTTAAACATGGATTACTTACTTATACTCTATTTTTTACTTCTATTACATACTTATACTCTACTCTTTTCCTTCTATTACTTTACTCATATCTTTATTTTTCTACTTTTAATTCTTTTAATTATGTATTCGAGTGTTTGTGGCGCTTCATACTTTTTACTTTTACTGTAAAAATTCAAGCAATAACTATATTCCATTCTATTCACACACACACACACACACACACACACACACCACACACACATCACACACACACACACACACACACACACACACACACACACACACACACACACACACCCCACACACGCGCGCAGCGCGCGCGCGCACACACACACCCACACAACACACACACACACACCACACACCACACACACACACACACTACACACACACACACACACACACACACACACACACACACACACACACACACACACAACACACACACCAGCACACCACTACACACACACACACGAACACACACTCACACACGACACACACCACACACCACACACACACACACTCCACACCACACACACACACACCACACACACACACACACCACACACACACCACACACAACACCACACCCAAGGACACACACACACACACACACACACACACACACACACACACACACACACACACACAACACACACCACACACACACACACACCGACACACACACACACACACACACACAGTGCCCGGGGCCTCGCGCTTTAGGGGCCCCCCGCGCATCTGGTAAATTACCAGAAAACATAGTAATTAATTGGCGTTCGCATCAGTGCCCACTTGGACTATCTGAATAAAATCCCATACTTCATTATACTAGGGGTTTTATGATTTAAGAAAACCAAAATAAACATTTTGTTAATGCTTATTTTTCCGAACCCCAAATATTGATAATTTTGTCTGCAGCAAACCCCATGGGTGTCCAGCTCAGCGTCTCGCCGGCGTACAGCGGCGTGGAAGCGCCACATTGGACGGTTTTGCTTTTTTTAGGCGTTCACTGACTACTTATTTTTGAAAGGTAAAGTATCTTTATTTCTCAATATTATTTTTATGCTTACCTTAATGCAATCTGTTTGGCATTTGAATATTTCGCTTTCATATTATGACTATCGTATCAATCAATCAATCATTGGGGCCTTACGCCGGAGGGGCGCGTCGCCTCGCCCCCCAAAAAAAAACCCCAAAAACCCCCCCAAAAAACCCCCCAAAAAAAAACCCCCCAAAACCCCCAAAACCCCCACCCCAAAACCCCCCCCCCCCCCAAAAAAAAAACCCCAAAAACCCCCCAAAAACCAAAAAAAAACCCCCCCCCCCCCCCCAAAAAAAAAAAAAAAAACCCCCAAAAAACCCCCAAAAAAAAAAAAAAAAAAAAAACCCCCCAAAAAAAAAAAGGGGGCCCCCCCCGGCCCCCCCCCCGGCCCCTTTTTAAAAAAATTTTTTTTTTTAAGGTGCCCCCCTTTTTTAAAAATAAAAAAATTTTTTTAATTTTTTTTAAAAAAAAAATTTTTTTTTTTTTTCCAAAAATTTTGAATTTTTTTAAAAAATTCAAAACCCTTGGGGGGCCGGGCCCCGCCCCCCCCCCCGGGGGCCCCAGGGGTTTTTGGGCCCCTTTTCCCCAAATTTTAAAAAAAAATTTTTTTTTTTTTTGGGGTTTTTCCCCCTTGGGTTTTTCCCCTTTTTTGGGGGTTTATAAAACCTTTAAAGGGGCCCCCGGGGGGGCCCCCTTCCCCCCAAACCCCAATTGGGGGCCCCCCGGGCTTTTTGGGGCCCCTTTCCCCAAAAAATTCCGAAAAAAAATAATTTTTCCCCCCCCCAACCGGGGGCCCCTTTTCCCCCCCTCAAAAAAAAAAAAAAGGGGAAGGCCCCCCGGGGGGGGGCCCCCAAAAGGGAAAGGGGTTTGGCCCCCAGGAAAAGGCCCGAAACCCCCCCCTTGAAAAAAAAACCCTTCCCAGGGGCCCCCCAAGCCCAAAAAAAAAAGGGGGGGAAAAAATTTTTCCCCCAAACCCAATTTCCCCCGGAAAACGACTTTTTTTTCCCCCCCCCCGGGCCCGGAAAACCCCGGGACCCCCCAAAATTGGCCCCCCCCCCCAAAAAGGCCTTGGGGGGGGGGCCCCCCCGGTTCCTTTAAAAAACCCAAAATCCCCCCCAGGGAAAAATTTTTTTAAAACCCCCCCCCCAAAAAAAAAAAAAAAGGGGGGGCCCCCCCCCCCGGGTTTCAAAAAAGGGGGAAAAACCGGAAAAACCCCCAAAAAAAAACCCGGGGGAAAAAAAAAAAACCCCCCTTTTTTAAAAGGGGAAAAAACCCAGAAAAAAAAGGGGGAAAGGCCCCCCCAAAAAAAAAAATTTTCCCGGCCCCCGGGAAAAAAACCCTGGGGGGTTTACCAAAAAAAGGGGACCCTTTTAAAACCAAATTTAAAAAGGGGAAAAACCCTTCCGGAAAAACCCCCCCCCCAAATTTTGGGCCTTCCCCCCCCCTTTTTTTTGGGGGGCCCCCCCCCGGGAAAAAGGGGAAAAAAAAAACCCCCCCCCGGGAAAATTCCCCAAATTTTTTGGGGCCGGGGGGTTTAAAAAACCCCCGGGGGGTTTTCCCCCCCTTTTTTTTGGGACCCCCCCCCCCCCCCCCAAAAACCAAAAGGGGTTTTTTCCCCCCCCCGGGGAAAAACCCGAACGGTTTTTAAACCCCCTTTCCCCCAAAAAATTTAAAAAAAACCCCAAAAAGGGGGTTTGGAAAAAATTGGTTAAATTTGTTTTTTTTAAAATTTTTTTCCCCCTTTTTTTTTTTTTTGGGGGGTTTTTAAAAACCCTAAAAGGGTGAAATTTAATTTTTGGGGTTTTTTTTTTAAAAAAAAAACCCCCCAAAAAAGGGGGGGAAAACTTTTTTGGGGCCCTTTTTAAAAATTTTTTTTTAAAAAAGGGGGGGCCCCCCCCCCCCCTTTTTTTTTTGGGGGGGGAAAAATCTAAAAAAAAAAAAAAACCCCCCCCCCCCCCAAAAAAAAAACCCCCCCCAAAACAAAAAAAACCCCAAAAAAAAAAAAAAAAAAACCCCCCCCCCCAAAAACCCCCCCCCAAAAAAACCCCCCCCAAAAAAAACCCCCCCCCCCCCCCCAAAAAAAAAAAAACCCACACACACACACAAAAACCCCCCCCCCCCCCCCACACCCCCCCCCCCCCCCCCCCCCCCCCCAAAACCCCCCCCCCCCCCCCCCCAAAAAAAAAAAACCCACCAAAAAAAACCCCCCACACACACACCCCCAAACCCCCCAAAACACACCCCCCCACACACCCACACACAAAAAAAAAACACAAAACACACCCCCCACACACACACACCCCCCCCCCCCCCCTTTTTTTTTTTTTTTTTTCCCTTTTTTTTTTTAATTTTTTAAATTATTTTTTAAAATTTTTTTTTTTTTAAAAATTTTTTAATTTTTTTTTTTTTTTACCCTTTCATATTTTTTCCCTTCCCATTTTTTTTTTTTTCCCCCAAAAAAAAAAAAAAAAAAAAAAAAATTTTTAAAAAAAATTTTTTTTTTTTCCTTTTTTAACTCCCCCTTTTTTTAAAATTTTTTTTAAAAAAAAATTTTTTTTTACTTTTTTTTTAAAAAAAAATTTTTTTTTTTTTTTTTTTTCCCCCTTTTTTTTAAAAATTCCCCCCTTGGTTTATTTGCGGACCCCCCATTAACTGGAGGCCGTAGCCCCAAAATCTGATCGCTACTGAAATTTTGGGGACCAACCCTAGGTACTAATACTTTCCACTTTTAATTTCCCCCTCTCCGTCTCTACACTAATATGCCGCTCTCCACTTTCAGTGGGGCCCGGTAGGTTTAGGCCATCTAAAAACCATGGTTTTTGGGGGGGGGAGTATCTATACCCCTGAGACATAGGAGGGCAGGAAACCCGGGGCAGGGGGAAGGAGAGACGGCCCCCTCATTTCCCGGCCAACGTGGCTCCCTTTGGGTGGTGCTTCTTTTCTGCCAATTTCATCTGTAGCTTGAATAGAAGGGACTTGGCCCTTGGGGGCCCCTCCCGCCGGGCGTGAAAAAACCCGGGGGTGAAGCTGCCGTTTGGGCGGGGCATTTCCGGGGTCCTATCCCCCATAAAATTTCCCGATTTTTTTCCCCTTTATTTTTTTGGTGAGCAGGTTCCAGTGGGAAAAACCTCTGGGAGCAGGCGGCCATTTGGATCGAAGATTCTGATGTCCATGAACGCTCCTGTCCTTGGTCCAGAAACCACGAGCATTACGTCCAATCGGGCCCCGTTTTTTGGTGTTGGCCCCTCCCGTACTGCACGTGTTCGCCATTCAGGGGGAGGAGAGTTTGGGTTTGGTGGGTTTACGTCGCGGCATACCTCCCTGAGCATGTGGCCCTCAAACTCTCAAACCCCATCGGTTGATGCCCAGCCCCCCGAATCCCCCTTTTTTAAAAGTCATTGTATGGTCGACGCGTTTGGGGTTTCCCCATACACAGGGGTTTGGGTTAGCCCCTCCATGGCCACCATTTCCTCAGAGCAACGGCATTACGATTCTTGTTTTTTGAGGCTGAAGCCTTTAGTTCTGAAAAGGCAAGCATGTTAGCCAGTTGGACGCTCCCGTTTCCTGTGCAATGTGAAATTTTCTTCAAAGGTTTCGATTGGCATGACGTTTTTTAGGGGGTTTTCCCAAACTTTCCCCCTTGTGCATTTTTTTTCTTTTTTCTAGGGCATGGTTTTTTTAGCCAAGAAACCCCATTTTTGGGCAGTTTTCCCCCTTTTCGTCTTGGGGCTATGATTTTGCCCGGTTTAGGGACCTGGTGAGGTGGGGTGGGGTCTCGGTTTTCTTCCTCAGCCATTTTTTAGGGGGGGCGTGATCCCCCCCTCCCCCCCAGTCTTGGTGGGAAATGCAGCAGCTCCCTCACGGCCCTTTCCCATGGGCGAAATTAGTTTTTAACAGTGCTGGTAGGAAGGTTTTTTCCCGATGGATTTTTCCAACGGTTTTGAGGAGAGGCTGATGCCGGGAAAGGGCGCTTGGGCCCAAGTCCAAACGATGTTGTAGGCCATGTGTGGGAAAGCGGGGTAAGCTTTTCGTGTGGTTTGTTTGGGTATGTCCCGGGCAAGACGCCCCCCCCCCTTCACCCACTCGGAAAACTTCTCCTCCACATTTTCTGCTTGAATTCCCCGGTTTTTCCAAAACACAGCTCCCAAAAAGCCGCTGCCGTCCTTTTTCACAGTACTCCCCGTCCCTGAAAAATCGATTTTCCCAATTTTTAAAAAGTTCAGTTTTTCGATGAGGAGGGGCTTTGGGGGCGTTTTGGGGGTGTTTTCCCATAGTAGGGGGTTTTCTTTACAAGATCCCCCCACTTTCCCTTTGTTTGAGATTTTTCCCCCGGCCCCCCGTTAGGTCGTCCGCATTTTGCCACTTCTTCCCCCTGTTTTCTTTTCATAGAAAAACTCCTCTTAAGCACGATTTGGGGCCCAAGGGGGGTAAATTTGCCATGGCTAAATGGGTCACCTTGTTTTTGTTCCCTCCCTTGATTTCAAAATTTTTAAAAATGCTATTTTTTTCTATTTTTCTCTTTTGAACATTCTGGGGTTTCGGGATGGTTTTCCAAATAGGGCGCGAGTGGGGGACACTTTTACGAATGGTGGGGAAACATTGTCGTTTGGGTTTTTTGTGTTGAAGGCATTTTTTGCGGCCACTTTAAAATTTCCGCTTCAAAAAACCCTTCCCGACCAAAGATCGTCCCCCAGGCGTGGGGGGCCCTTCCCACCTGCCTGTGTCCAGCACCACCTGTAGGGTTTTCCCGCCGCTCTTTTTACATCCCCTTTAACCCCCCGCCATGATGGGGTTTCCCTAAATCCGGCGGGGACTTCCCCCAAAGCGATAGGCCTGCCCCTGGTTCTTGTCCCAAGGGGGTAAGGGGGGCAAGCAGCAGGGCGCCCCAAATTTTGGGGATTTTGTGGCGGAAGTTTTCTCGCAGTGTTGCTAGGACGCTGAAAAAATCACCAGGGGGCATGCCCCATTGAGTGCTGTCAGGGAGGCGGGGCGCCACCCTCTTGCACCCCTTGGCCCGAGGGAAACCCCCCCTGCCTTTTTTTCTGGAGAGCTTTTTCCCCTACCAAACTTCCTGTAAACATCTCATAGATGAAAACTGTTTTAGAAATTTTAGGAGGGCCCCTGCCCTTTTTTTTTTTTCCTAGTCCCTCCGAATTGCCCGGGTTGGGGATGGTTTTTCCCCCAAAATTTTAAGTTTCCTCGGGAGTTGGGAACACACCGCCCTTTGATCTTCATCCAGAGACCGGGAGTGGGATGAAAAAAGTTGCCTTTTTCATTTATCCGCAAAAACCACGTGCCTTATCATCGTTTTTTTTTGGGGGGGGGGAAAAATCTTGGCAGTTTTTCTTTTAAAACTCTCGCTTCCTCAAAAGTCCTCGAGTTTTTTTTTTCCCAAAAGTTAAAAAATTTTTTGTGGGGGGCTTTCACATTGTTTTTTGTCTTGGCCTTTTGATGTGTCTTCGGGGGAAAAAAGTTTTTGGAAGAAGGGAAGGGGGTACTTTTAGTGCAAAATGGTTTCAAAAAAGGGGGGTGTCTAAGTTTTATTTTGTTTTATAAGGCAGACCATACTTTGATTAGGGTTTCGGGCATGGTTACATTTTGGTGGGTCAAAAAAGATTATTTGGCCCGACCACCCCCACTACTACAACTACTACCCCACTAATACTAATTTCTACTTTCTACTACTACTACTACAATACTACCACTACCACTACACCACTACTAAATTTCATACTACTAACCCCCATTAGACTAACTATACTAATACTTTTAAAATTAAAAACACTACTCTAATCCCACTATTAATACTGCCGTGCTGCCGGGTGCCGTTGTCCGCCCCACCCCCGGGGCCGAGGCTGCCTGCCCCCCGACCTCCCGCGGGGGCCCAGGGCCCGCCGTGACCGCCGAATCCGCGGGGCCGGGGCTGCCGTTTCCGCGCCCACAAAATTTGCGGTTTTAAATTTATGTTGCGGAAGACTTCCGCAAACGGGAATTTCCGCAAATTTTTCTCCCGCAAATCCGCCCAAAAGAATTTGGGGCCCTTTCCCCAATTTTGCGGGAAGTTGCGGTTTGGGAAGTGCGCACCTCTAGTGGGTGTGGGGTGTGGGTATATATTTTGTGTGTGTGTGTGTGTGTTGTTTGTGGGGGGTTTTGTGTGTGTGGTGGGTGTTTTGTGTGTGGTTGGGGTTGGGGTGGTGTGTTGTGTGGGGGGTGCCTTTTGGGGTGTGTGGTGTGGGGTGTGTATGTGTGGTGTGTGTTTTGTGTGTGTTTTGGGTGTGTGGGGGTGGGGTGGGGTGGGGGGTGTGGGGGAGTTGGGGTTGTGTGTGGGTTTTTTCTCAAAAGGGGAATTGGTTTATTTTTTATTATTATTGGCGTTCCCGGCGT
>JACEEZ010003180.1:0-112500 GCA_016584305.1 Chionoecetes opilio
ATTATTACATGATAATATTAGCAATTATTGATAAGAATATCAAGATTTGAATAAATATCAACAATAATCATAATAACAAAAATTATAACAATGATAGTAATCATGAAAATATTGACAATAAAGAAGTGACAATAATGATAATAATAATTACAATATTGATAAACGTAATGATAATAATGAAAATAATATTATTACTACTACTGCTACAGGTTGAAGTTCCCAAACTCGGCATCCCAAGACTCGGCAACACCCAAAACTCGGCTATGGTTCCGGATTTTCCAAAACACGGCAGAACACCCAAAACCCGGCGCGTAGTTGCCGGGTCGGCCGCTGGGTGCCACCACACTAGGCCGCTTGGTTTCTCCCGCCGATTTGTTTGTTGTTATTGTTCAGTGGTGTTGTGACTGTAGAGTTGAGAACACTGTTATTTTGTGTACTTCTACAGGTCTGTTATTGGTATTATGGCTCCCAAACGTCCAGGAACACCTACTGGTGGAAGTGAAAAGAAAAGGAAGAACAATGTGTTAACTATTTCTGAGAAAATTGACCTTTTGAAGAAGTTGGATGTTTTTTTTCCCCTTAATATATCTACGTTCCAAAAGTTGGAAAATTCCATTACTCGGCTCGGTGCTGGTCCCGAGGTTGCCGAGTTTGGGAACTTCAACCTGTACTACTATAGGCCTCTTTCATTTGCGACATTTCAGGAACCAGTTCACGGAACCCAAGAATTCAGGCGTTCCATTTGCGCACGCAAACCTGGGTCTGAGGCGACGTGCGTAGTGACTCAGCAAAACCCTTGAACTTTCTCTACCCACATTGGGAGGTCGGTAGCCTAGGTAGAGTTTTCAGTTCATAACAAACAATGGCCGCCTTGGGCCCTATTTCTCTTATCGTGAAGGGTTTTCCGCATACACGAGTCGGAGAGGATGTCAGACAGGCCTACAAGGGGCACTGGTGGAGGAAAGCGGTCCTGCGATCTTAAACTTGATATGATCCCCCTGATATGAGCTGAGTTACCACTTGTGATTAATGATAAAAAATGAGATATGGAGACGGGGCCATACGAGTGCAGCTCAGGCCCTGTAAAATACAACTACGTAGATGAACACACACACACACACACACACACACACACACACACACACACGTGTGGGACGATAGATGTGCAAGAGGTCATGAGAAGAAATTGAAAACGACAACATGCAAGAGGGACAAAAAAAAATACAGCTTTCCATATAGAAGCATAGAAGCCTGGAACAACCTTGATGCAAAAGTGATTAATGCAAGAAGTATTCAGGACTTCAAAGGCAAGCTGGATAATAGTAGATTTGGAGACGGGACAGTACGAGCATATAGCTCTTTTCCTGTATGTTACAACTAGGTAAATACACACACACACACACACATACACACACACACCCAAGAAAAACTTGAGAAAAGAGGAAGAAAAGAAAGTGTCAAAAGAAATATTTAAAGTAGTAGAAGAAAATACGGAGGTAGAAGAAGAAATAGAAGAAATAGACAGGTTAGGAAAATATGAAGAGGGAGGGGCCCGCCCCTTGAAAGTTAAGTTTAGGTCACAAAATACAGCACTAGATATATTGTCTAAGGCATGGAAACTGGCAAAGACAGAAGAATACAAAAAAAATAGGATAAGAAAAGATATGAATGAGGAAGAAAGAGCCAGTTGAATGTACTGTTTAAAGAAGCCAAAGAAAAACCGAATGAGGACGGAAGGGGAAAAAAACAGAAATTCTATTGGAGAGTTTTAGACCAAAACTGAAGAAGGGGGTATCTAAAAGAGAAAGAGTAAGAGAAGGACAGTCCAAAGGAAAATGAAATAGGATGGCGGGTATCGTATACAAATATAAATGGGCTAGAGTCAACATTCACAGAAACAAACGATTACCTGAGACCCAAAGAAACCAGACATATTAGGTTTTAGTAGAAACGAAGCTGATGATTCGAGGATGTGCCAGTTGGGGAGGGTCAATATAATGTATGGAGGAGAAACAAAAAACCAGAAAAAGGGAGGTGGTGTAATGGGTTAACAATGAAGGATGTGGTAGTAGGAAAGGGGAGAAAGGAGAAGGAATGGCCGAGGTGTTGAAGGTAGAGTTGGTGATAAAAAAAAAGGAAGAATAAGAGACTTAGTAATCGTATAGTTCCACCTAAGAAAATTCCTGGGGGAGAGAAGAGTACGGAGACATGATAAGAGACGAAAGCAAATGTTTAAAGAATAGATGGAAAATAGTGAGAACATAATTTTGATGGGAGATTTTAACTGCAAAGAAGTTTGCTGGGAAGAATGGTATACTGAAGGAGGAAAAAACTCATGGGGGTTTAATATGTTGGATTTGTTAATGAATAACATCATGACTCAGTGGATTAAAGAGAACACAAGATTCAGAGGTAGCGAAGAACCATCAAGACTAGACCTACTATTGACGAAAGAACTGGAAGTAATTAGTAAAATGATTATCAGTGCCACTTGGAAAGAGCGACCATGTACTTATTGAATTTGAAATAAATGATAGCAAAAGGAGGGGAGAAAAGAAGAACATAAAAAAGGAAGATACAATTATGGAAAAGCAGACTTTGACGGATAAGAACATTCTTCGGAGAGACAGACTGGAGTAATTTCCATGCAAACAAGAGTACCCAGAAAAAATGGGATGAGTTCATCCGAATTTACACCGAAGGAATAAATAGTTATGTTCCAAGGATAGTTATCAGAGAAAAAAAAAAAAATGAATGGTTTAAAAAGAAAATGTGAATTAGCAAGACTAGAAAGAGAAAAAACATGGAATAGTTGGAGGAAAAAAGGGGGCAGGGAAACCTTTGGGAGAAGTACAAAACAAAATAAAATGAATATTAAGAATCCAAGAGAAGAAGAAAGTAACTGTGAGGAATATAAAAGAAAAGTGTAAGAATGAACCGAAACTTTTCTAAAAATATATTAATGGAAAAATGAAAAACAAGGAAGGATAGATAAACTGAAGGGAGAAGGCATAGTGTATGAAGATGCATTACAACAGGCAGAGGTGATGAATAATGCTTTCAGACTGATTTACAAGAGAAAGTGAATTTAAAACGAAAAATAAAATAGCAAAAGAAAATATAATGGAAGAATAAAAGTAGACGTAATAGAAGTAAAAAGGCGAATGGAAAGTCAAGATGTGAGAAAAGCCCCGGGTCCAGATGGAAAGGGCGAACTGGATAATGAAAGAGGCAGTAACCAACTAGCAGGAAAATTACATAGTGTAATTGAGAGTTCACTCAAGGAGGGGAGAGTCCCGCTTTATTGGAAAAGAGCAAAAAATTGTGCCAATCACAAAGGAGGTGACAAAGAAGAACCACTAAATTACAGGCCAGTATCATTAACAAGTGTAGTGGCAAAAATGTGTGAAAAAATTTTGAAGGACAGATGGTTGAAAATTTGGAAGAGACAAACCCCACTTGCAGGTGGGCCAGTTTGGATTAGAGGAGGAATGTCATGTACAACAAATCTATTGAGCTTTTACTCGAGTGATCGATGTGACACAGGAAAGAGAAAGGGGGGGTCGATTGCATTTACTTGGACGGTAAGTCCAAGTTGTGTTTAGTGGGCCAAAGGCCCCCCAAACACAGACTCTCCAGATAGACCCATTACCCACCACCTCGGCCCACCAAACACAGACTCTCCAGATAGCCCCTTCTAACTTTCCTGAAATGTATGTATTCCCCCACCCATTCATCACCCATTACCCATCACCCCCCACCCATTCACTCACCCATTACCATCACCACACACCCATCACTCACCCATTACCCATCACCCCACCCATTCACTCACCCATTACCCATCACCCCCCACCTATTCCCTCACCCATCACCCCCCACCCATTCCCCCTCCCCCACACCATTCCCCATCACCCCACCCATTCACTCATCTATTACCCATCACCCTACATCAAGGTCTCCTTAATTCTCGCAACCCACTTTTTTTTCTTCAGTTCTCGCTAATAGGCTGCTAAAAAAAAAAAAAAAAAGTGATCGGATCATCCTATAAGTGGGCTTAAAACCTTCCCCTGGTCAACCTGATTCCAAAAATGTAACATATGATGGGATTCCGCCACAGGGGGCGGCACCTATCGCGGACAGACAGACAGACAGACAGACACACACACACACACACTTTCACTTATATTATTATAGATTATCTTTTTTCCTCTCTTCTCTCTCTCACTCTCAATCTCTCTCATTATGTCTTCTCTCATCCTCTCTCCCATTTTCCCTCCTCCCATTCTTTCTTTTATTATCTCTTATTCTCTCTCTCTCTCTGTGACAACATTTTATCGAAGAACGCGCGGTCAAGTCGGCTTGAGGAGGGACCGCTTGATGACGGTTTGTCCAGGGGCCAGATTGACTAGTGTACGGGATGGCCAGTGTACAAGTTGGACAAGGGACAAGATGATTTCGTTACGGTATGACCTGATACCCAATTGTCTTGTCTTATATGACTTGGGACGAAAATGTCTTGTGGATCAAATTACTTCATTAACAATCGCTTCAGTACCATTTGACCTGCACCCCTATAGTACTCCCCTTTTCACCAAAAAAGAAAAAATAATAATAATAGTCGTGAATGAACAAAGCCGCTGTATTACTGCATTCGGAAGAACTGTGGGTGCTGAATGACCCGCCCTGAGTGCGTTGTGTAGCCCTCAGGAACGAAGCCGTCCATAGACGCCCCAGCATCGCTGTCGTCCGAAGGCGATTCCACGGCAGCGGCTGTAAGGTTGCCGGGAAGGCAGAGGTGTGGAATCGGAAAACGCCAGATCTGCAAGAGAAGAAACAACTAGTGGAGGGGGGGAAAGGGAGGGGGAGGCGAGGATAAGTTGTTGGGCAGAGGTGCTAGGTCAGGTTGGATGAGATGGGGATGGAGGGGGTGTTTAGTGGGGCAGGTGTGATGAGAATGGGATGGGGGGTTGTGTTGTGAGCGGGGCAGGTGTAGGCTGAGGAGAGGGAATAGGGTTGGTAGGGAATAGGGATAGGGGGAAGGGGTGGCGACGAGGCCGCCAAAACCTCAGCGCTGAGGAGGGGTTGATGTATAAGGGAAGGGGAAACACCCCGTAAGGGCAGGGGGGAGGATTACAAACGGGGGTGATGGAGTGCTGGATGATCTGAAGGAGAAGAAGGAATGGAGGAAGGGATTGCACATTTGAGGAAGGGGGGGGGGGGAAAGGTGAAGGAGAGATGAGCAACCTTCACACGTCTCATGAGTGCCCACGAACTACGAGGGTGACGTGCTTATGCGAGCGTGCCAGGACACAGTAGGGACCCTTATAGGGTGGGTCCAGGGGCCTTGTGTGGGCACCCGTCTGCAGGAACAGGTGTGTAGTCATTTGCAGCTCCGGCGGGAGGTGAGTGGGATGCGGTGAGGGCGTACGTGGTGGCATGGGCCGTAGTGCAGAACATCGCTTGCCGAAGAAGGAGAGGGCGTTGCTGGCATCTGTCCACTGGGCTGAACTGGCACGGCACTCGCAGGTCTTCACCATACCCAGATCTGCCGGCGTATGATGTATATCTTCGTTCTCCGTAGCTGGAGAGTGAGGAGAGGATGGGAAGGGCGTCCACCCAGCTTGTTGGGTGTCGCTGGCCGTATGGCTTCCTCCAGGCATCTGTTGGCAACGCTCCACCATGCCGTTGTGTTTGAGGGTGGATACACCATAGTACGCTGATGGCGGGTGCCCAGGAAGCAAGCTGGTCACCCAAGCACGGGACTCAAACTGCACGCCTTGGTCCGTGATGAGAGTGACAGCGCTCTGTACAGCGCCACCCAACCAGACAGGAAATAAGCAGCTCCCCTCAATCAGGACCTGCAACCAAGGTCTCCCTCTGTGTCGCCGCCAGGGCGCCAGGGCCACGTAATCCTGTATTTAAACGTAATCACGTAAGCCACGTTATCCACAAACCCCCATCATCCGGGGGGTTTGTAGCGCAGCGGGAGAGGGCGTCGGCCACGGTATTGTCCTGCCCCGGGATATGGCGGATGTCTGTGGTAAACTCGGATATATAAGCCAGCTGTCTGGAGACCGGGGTGAACTTTCGCCACATTGCACCATAGCGTGTGTTAATGGCTTGTGATCTGTCAATACTTGAAACTCCCTGCTCTCCAGGAAGTGGCGAAAGTGTCTCACAGCCTCATACACCGCCAACAGCTCCTATCGAAGGCGCTGTAGAGGCGTTAGGAAGGTTCCTAACGCTTGCTGAAGAAGGCGATAGGCGAAGCTCGTCCTCCACCTTCTGCTGGAGGACAGAAACCCACCACTTCTGCTGAGGCGTCAGTAGTGAGGACGGTGGGGGCATTGGGGACTGGGTAGGCGAGGAGCGTCGTGGAAGCGAGTTGTTGCTTGATGCTGTTGAACGCTCCCTCGCTTCATTAGTCCAACTGCAGGGCTTCGGTGAGTTTTTCTTTACCCCCTTCAGGAGGTCATGTAAGGGGCCGAGCCGAGCTTGGGAATGAAGCGGTGGTAATAATTAATCACCCCCGAAATTCCTGAGCTTCCTGACTGTACGAGGCCGTGGAAGTCCGCGATTGCTGACACTTCTGCGGGAAGGGGGGATAAGCCCGCTGACGTGACTCTGTGGCCTAAGAAGTCCAACGCTGGAGCACCCAACACACACTTCGCTGGGTGGATCCTTAAACCAAACTCCTGAAGGCGAGTGAGCAGCTGGCGCAGGTGGAGCTGGTGTTGTTGGTGCAACGATAAGGCGACAAGGATGTCGTCGATGTACACCACGACGAAGTCGAGTCCCCTGACTACTTTATCCATAAAGCGCTGGAAGTCTGAGCCGCAGTGCGTATCCGAAATCATGTAGGGGTACTCAAAACAGGCCGAAAGCGTCGTCACTGCAGTCTTCGGCACGTCCTCGTCAGCCACGGGGATCTGTGGAAGGCCTGTAGAAGATCAATCTTCGAAAAGACTGACCGCCCTTGTAGCATGCTGTGAAAATCCAACACGTGTGGAATAGGGTAGCGATCCGGCCGAGTCATGGCGTTGAGAGCCCTGTAGTCGCTGACTGGTGCCATTCGCCTTCTTGGGCCTTTGGTACCATATGTAGAGGTAAAGCCCAGCAGCTGTTTGAAGGTCGAATGATCCCTCCTGCAGTAAGTGCTCAAACTCCTTTTTCGCTGCCTGGAGGCGTTCAGGAGTCAGAGGTCGCGGCCGAGCAGAACAAGGTGGGCCTGTCGTGGCGATGGTGTGTGTGACCTTGTGATCCATTTGGCGGGGTCGGAGCGCTGAGAAGTGAGGCGAGGGAAGTCCTCGAGAAGAGCGTCGTACAGGACCGCCTGGCGTAGGTGTGTCAGGAAGGGCGCTCGCTGCCCGCAGGGCACGATAGGGATGACAGTGTTGGTTGGCGATGCAGCAAACGTCCGCGCCGGGGATCAACGAGCATTTCGTGGGAGGAGAGGAAATCCACACCCAGGATAGGCTGATCCACCTCAGCCACCACGAAGGACCAGACGAAGGGCGAGGCAGGCGTGAAGGAGAGGCAGAGATCCGCGTACCATAGGTGGCGATAAGGGTGTTATTGGCGGCCAGGAGGTCGTAAGCGGTGCTGGGACTGGGCGAGGCGTTCATCTGACAACGGCGTCACAACACTGACCTCCGCCCCCGAATCCACCAGGTAAGGCATCCCCGACAGCCCATCAAAGGACAGGCCACCCAAAGCAGCGTCCGGCGGCCAGGAGTGGTGGCGACGGAGGCGGAGGGCTGCAGGAGACTGGGCGGGCGAGCGCGGTGCGGGGTGATACGAGAATCTGTGGTGGGTTGACCAGGGGGGAGGTGCACGGCTGAATCTGTGCAGGGAGTCGGGCGGCGATATGCGGGGATCGGGCGTGAGGATCAGGATCCTGATGGGCATCAGGATGACATGGCCCAGAGAGTGCTTCGCGGGTGGAGGCCCGAGAGGTGGGGGCGGGAGACAGGTGCGCATTCACCGACCCCCGCGCTGGTCGTTTTCCGACCAGGAACATGGGGGCTGACAATACCTGGCTGCCGTGCCGAAGCGACCATGGTAATAACAATACTTGTGGCTAGTAGGGGAGTGGAGGGCTGAGCAGGCGGCCTCCAATCGCTGAATGGCGGAAGCCATGTTGGAGAGGGGCCGTTGAAGAGCTGTGTGCCAGGGCATTGTCATGGCCCCCTTGCGCCCTGGTCTCTCCAGCGCACTGAGGAATTTCGTGGCGCCGGCAGGGGTGTCACCTAGGGTAAACACCGCGGGCGCCCGGACCCCACCGGCGGCGCTGCAGGCACAGGAGTGGTGGGGGGGGGGCAGAGGAGGGGAGAACGTGGTGTAGGCCGCGTGAATGTCGTCAACAAGCTCCGCGTATTCATTGATGGTGACCGGGCCCCGTAAACCCGCCAGCTGCATGCGAACGGCGTGGGGCATGAGGCTGGTGTGGCGGTAACGAAGCATAGCCCGGAAAATGGGAAACCCGCAGGTCTGTTAAGGTCCTGCATTCGGGAGAGGAATGGTAAGGGCGAACGTCCGTCAATTGTAGTGTGTCGAGCTCAGCCATGTAAGCCTCCCACGACCTTCCAAGGGCACGGACGAGGGCAGTTTTCAACGCCTCATATTTCCGCTCAGCCGGGAGCGCCATAAGCACTGAGGAGATGCGGGCAGCGACGTCAGACAGAATTGCCCTGACAAGCGCCTGAATCTTGTGGAAATCCGTGATTTTCGGGGAGCCCGCCCACGATGCTTCCAGATGCATAAGTCACGTGGCTATGTCGTAGGTGAAGGCTGGAGGAGTGGGCTGTTAGTATCCATCGTGTCGTAGCTACACTCGAGGTCACTAATGTAGTAGTTCTTTAGCTAGACACGGGATAAACCAAACACTAAGTTCGAACACAAGTTTATTAAGGTGTTAATAAACACGAGTTACAGCGGAGAAAGGCCACGAGAATCACAGAGAGGAGGCGTGTGTGTGCTCTCTGTGACGGCTGAGAAGTTAGTGCAGGATACCGGTCGCGAGAGCAAGAGGTGCGGGGAATTTGGGTCACCACAGTCAGGTCAGCCACACCTGGCGTGGCGTGACCTTTAGGGTAATTAAGCATCTGGCGTGAAGCCCAACATTGGGGTCACTACAGTATCAACACTCTACAGAAGGCTGGTTTTAGTCCTAAACACATCTCAGAACTTACAGGAATGAATTTAAGAACCGTCAAACTCTGGCTGAGGTGATGCAGGGAAAATCCTAGAAAAAAAATCTCTTCTAAATTGACAGCTCCTGGGGCGACAACATCCCTTGTCGAGAAACACTGTAACCATTAATAACAGTGAACTAAGTGTTGATCCTTCACTTTCTGCCCGAAATATTCTAGAAAAAAATCCTAAACTAATAAATAAAGTGTCTGTAAGAACTGTGTAGCAAGTGATATTACGTGACCTCCATTTGTTTAGTAGCTCCGCTGCAAAAAAGCCTCTATTGAAACCAACACACAAGATTAAAGGGGTGTAGTCAGGTCGATAGGTGAAGGTGACATCAGGTTTCTTTCAATTTACTGGTGAACTTATGTATACTTACCATTTCCAATAGAGTATAATCCACCAGAAAATATTTCATTTCAATGTGTATATCCAGTGTAGTTAATATAATAAGTAAAAAAAAGGAAATCTTACAAAAAAACATGGCATTGAACCATAGCTTACCATATCATTCAGTTAGGTGCGAAATGAGAGATTTGAACCTTGGTAACAACTTGGTTAAGATCATTTTCATTCATGTCTCATCTTGTATTTATTATGATGTTTTCTTTTTCAAACATTGAAAAATCATGTAAAATTGTGGAAGAAAAATAATACGAAATTATCACTCACAGCTACCTTTTATTTTCTCTAACGAAAATAAAGTGCAAAGTTTTATCTTCAAAAAGAAAAAAACCTACTAAAATCTGTCAAATATAAATGGAGATATGGCTAATGAAAGCAGAAAAACCTTGACTTTACAGGAGAGGACATTTAAACTTTACGCACCACCATTTTTAAAAGTCCCCGGCCTCATAGTCACCCTAGCGTCCTTGGCCTGTTTACGCTTTCTCTTGCACCTATCCTGCTCCCGTATTCTTTCTTTTCGTTCGAGGGCTAACTGTTGCAGACGTGTGCGCGGTTCTCCAAATAAGGGGTGAACTTCCTGGTACCCAATGTTATAATCAATGACTTTATCAATCAATAATTTCCTCCTCTAGCCTTCTCTTCTTCCATTTACGGGCATTCTCTGCACTCTTTCTCATCTTTTTTACCCCAACCATGGTCACAGCAGGACTAAGCCTTGCTACGAGCAGGAATAAGCGTTATTACGAGGGAAGCGTATCAGGGAGGGAGGGACCAGAGAGCGACGTCCTCGCTCCTTCAAAGTTTTGGATCCCTTAGAGGGTGTCGTGACGTATTTCACTTTTTAGTGTTTTGTGAAAAGGTTGCCCGAAGAAATCCAAAACCGAAATTTCATTGAAAGAAAAAAAAAATTCGCGATTGAAAATTTTACGGTTATTACAATATGTATTGGGTTTTTAGGTATGCACATAGTGACATAGAGGGTTTCCAAGGTTTGCCAATATTTACCCAAATATATTCAAAAAAAAATATTTAGAAAACAGTTTACAGTTTTAACCCTTTTGTAGGATTTGGTTGCCCCCAAATCACAGACATAGTTTTTAAAATTTTTTTCCCCGATTTTCGAAATTGTACATGAAATTTTCGAAATCTTGACTACATCCTCCAAAAAGAGCCGGGTTTTACACTTGAAAAACAACAACGGGGAACACTTAAACCCATGGAAACGAGGGGGTTTGGGTTTCTGATGACCAAAAAACTAACATTCACAGGGGTTTGGGGAAAGGGAGGGGTCCTAAAAACCGCCCCCGGTACGTCTGGTCCCCCCGCCCCGGTCCCGGGTTCCGGAAAGAAAACCGGGTCCCCCGTCCGAAAACTTTGCGGGATTTTTTACCATGTGGTGAATTTTTTTCATGGAAAAAACAAAGAGAAAACCTTTAAATTTGGCCTAATTCATCCGAGAGTTTTTTGTATTCACTTATTCTCAAAATTAAAGAATGAATAATGAATCAGTTTAAATCAATGAATTTTCAAATTTTTAAAAAATTTTTAATTAACAAAAAAATTTTTTCTATAGCAATCATAAATGTAAAAAAAATGCCCCCGCCATCAGAAACCAAATTTTATTTTTAAAAATGTAAAAAACTATCATTAATATATCGTATTTTCTAATTAATCTCGATTAATTTCTAAATTTTATAATTTTTTTTTACTGCTATAAAAAAGAAATTTGGTGGGTTAATTTTTTTTAAATTAAAAACAAATTTGGGATCTATAGAAAAAAAAACACCTTTGGCCTACATTTCCCGGGGAAAAATTTCCTTTTTTGGACGATTTGGGGTAAAAATTAACTTTTTGGGCCCGTCTTTAAACCATCAAAAATAACATCACCATTCCCCTAATAAATATAAAAATCCTTTTCCCAGTGTCCGGACGGTATTTAAGGTGGTCCCCCGGACGGTCTAGGTGCTTACCAGCCCCGGTTTTGGGTTTGGTTTTCCGGGGACCGGTCAGGTTTGGTTTACCAGCCCTGTAACAGGGTGCTACGGACGGTATTTTAGGGGGTTACCGGCTTTCTAGGGGCTACCGGGACGGTTTCCCCTGGAGGTGCTCCCCTACGGGTTAACCTAGGTTTGGCTACCGGACGGTACTAGGTGGCCTTTCCCCGGGACGG
The DNA here is from genome assembly GCA_016584305.1 of Chionoecetes opilio. NCBI lineage: Eukaryota > Metazoa > Arthropoda > Malacostraca > Decapoda > Majidae > Chionoecetes > Chionoecetes opilio. Next base: position 11,777 of record JACEEZ010003180.1, read on the forward strand.
TATTTGGGGGTGGCTACCCGGACGGTCCAAAGGGGTTGGGGCTACCGGGAACGGTATTTAAGGTGGTACCGGACGGGTGGTAAAAAGGGGCTTAGGCTTAAACCGGGACGGTACAAATTTTTTTACCGGGGGTTTCTATTGGGGTACCGGGTTTGGACGGAAACTAGGGGTACCGGACGGTCATAGGGGTACCGGACTGTACTGGGGCGGTCCCGGAAACGGTACTTAAGGGGTTTCCCGGGAGGGTTTACAAATTTGGTACCGGACGGTACTAGGGCCGGAAACGGAAACGGTTTACGGAAAGTTTTACCGGGAGGACGGTTTTTAAACTACGGTGGTACCGGGACGGTACTGGGCCCCGACAGGAACCGGTTTCCCTTAAGCGGTCCCGGAACGGGTTAACTTAGGCTTTTTCCCGACGGTATTTAAGGGGGGTTTTTTAACCGTGGGACGGTTTTCCTTAGGGGCGGTTACCGGAGGGGTATTTAGGGGTACCGGACGGTACTTAAGGGGGGTGGTCCCGGGGAGGGGTATTTTTAGGGTACCGGAGGGTTACTGGAGGTTTTTTTCCGACGGTAAACCCCCCAAAAAGGTGCTACCGACCTTTTCCCAATTTTGGTTCCGGACTTGGTTTTAGGGTTTTTGGGCAAACCGGAGGGTTTACTAGGTGAAACCCGGACGCCAAACCTAGGTTTTGGTTTAAACGGGGAAACGGTACTAGGGGGTGTACCGGCCCCAGTACTAGGTTTCCTACCTTTTTTTTTTAGGGGGGGTACTGGGTGGTCCCGGGGACGGTATTTAGGGGGGAAAAACCGGCCCACAGGGTACTAATGGGTTTTGGTTTTAACCGGGATGGTTTTCCCAGGAAGGGGGTTTACCCCCCTTTTGACGGTATTTTAGGTGGTACCGGCGGAATTATTTTCTTGGGGGTTTTTTGGAGGGTTATTTAGGTGGGGGGTTTTAACCGGACGGTACAACCCCGGGTTTTGGTTCCCGGAGGGTTTACTGGTGGTTACCGGAAAAAAAACCGGTAAAAGGGGTGGTTTACCCGGAGGGTTATTAGTGGTACCGGTACGGTCTAGGGGGCTGGAAACCCCCGGGCCCACAAATAGGTGCTACCGGGACGTATTTAGGGGGAAACCGGGAGGTACGGGGTTACTAGGTTTCTACCGGAACGGTACTAGGGGTACCGGCCCGGTATTTTAGGGTACCGTAGGGCCAAAACAAAAGGGGTTTTTAACCGGAGGGTACTTTTAGGTGGGTTCCGGACGGTACTTTTAGGGGGGGTGGTTTTACCGTCCCATACAAAGGGTGGGGAAAACCCGGATGGACGGTTTTTGGTGGTACCGGGACCGTACTGGGGTTGGGCTACCGGGACGGTAACTAGGTGGGCTTACCGGGACGGTACTAGGTGGTACCGGAGGGACTAGGGGGTACTCGGGACGGGTCCCCAAAAGGTGGGGAAAAACCAAGAACGGATTAATTTTTTGGGGTACAAAGGTGTACCGGGGGGGGGGTTTACTTAATTTTTGATTTCGGGAGGGTTTTTTAATTTTTTTTTAAAAAGGGGGGGGTTTAAAAAATTTTTTTTTTTTTACCTGTTTTTTGGGGGGGGAAAATTTTTTAAGGGGGGTGGTTTTTACCCGGAGGCCGGGGGGGTACTATTTGGGGGTTTTTAACCCGGAGGGTAAATTAGGGTTGGGGGTTACCGGGGGTTTTTTTTAACTTGGTTTTGGGGGAAAAAAACCCCCGGCCCCCGGGGGGGAAAAAAAAATTTTTTTTAAGGTTTTGGTTTTTTTTTTTTTTAAACCAAAAAAAAAGGGGGGGCGGTTTAAACAAGGTGGGACCGGACGGTTCCTTAGGTGGGTACCGGACGGTATTTTAAATTTGTTTTTTTTTTTTGGCCCCGGTACTAGGGGGGTTACCTTGGACGGTTTTAGGACTAAGGGGGTCCCGGAGGGGGGTATTTGGGGTTTGGTTTTTTTTAACCAGGAAGGGGTTTTTTTTAAGTTTTTTTTTTAGGGGTTTTTTTTTTAAACCCCGGGGATTTTTTTTTAACAAAGTTTTTTTTAAAGGGGGGGGGCCCCCGGGGCCCGGTGGCTAGGGGGGTTTTTTTTACCTGGCCCCTTTTTGGGGGGGGGCCATTTTTAGGGGCTAAACCGGGGCCCTGTTACTGGGTTTTTTGGTTACCGGGGGGGGAAAGGGGGTACAAAAAGGTTTTTTTTTGTACCGGGTTTACGGTTTTTTTTTTTAAAGGCGGTACCGGACCCGGTACTAGGGGAAAACCCGGGAGGGTATTTAAAGGGAAGGGGGGGGGTCTAATTTGTTAGGGGGGGGGTTGGGGGTTTTCAAAAAGGTTTTTTTTTTATGGAATTTTTTTTTTTACCTTTTTAACCCAATTTATTTTTTTTTTTACCCAAAGGGGGTTTAGGACAAAATAAGCGGTACCGGAGGGTACAAAAGGGGTAGGGAGGAAAAGTGGGGGGTTGGTTTCCCGGAGGGAAATTTATGGGGTCCCGGGGGACGGTACAGGGTGGGGAAATTTGGGGTAGGGGGTTTTTTTCCCTTTTTTTTTTTTTTCAAAAGCTTCTTTTTCCGGGGGGAAAAAAACCCTTTTTGTGGGGTTTTTTTTGGCCTTTTAGGGAGGAAATTTTTTTTTAATGGGTACCGGACAGTACTTTTCTTACTCCTGGGGTCTGGTTTTCCCGGCCCTTTACTATGGAGGGTTTAGGTGGATTTTTTGGTGTTTTTTTTCCAGGCGGTTTTTGGGGAAAACGTTTTTGGTCCCCGGTAGGTTTTACTGGGGGGTGTGGGGGGGGGTGGTTTTTTTCCAGGTTCTGGGGTAGGGGAGGTACTTGGTTTTTCCCCCAGGAGGTATTAGGGTAGAACGGTACAAAGGTGTACCCACCCTATTAGGTTACCGGGGGTATTTGGGGGTTTGGTTTTTGGGAAATTTGGGGGGCCCGGGACGGTACAGGGGGTTCCCGGGAAGGGTCTAGGGGGGTCCCGGGGAAACTGGTTTTTAAAACCCCATGGGTGGTACCGACCGGTACTGGGTGGTCCCCGGGGTCTATTACCGGGGAAAGGGGTTCCAAAACGGGTACTAGGGGGTTCCCGGGCCCGGTACTTAATTTGCTACCAATTTTTTTAAAATCTCCCTTTTAAACTAGTTTGTCCCCCGGGAAGGTATTTGGGTTTGGTACCGGGGGGTTTTTTTTAGGTTTTTTCCCCCAAAAGGGTACTAGGGGGGAAACCCGGGCCCCGGACGGTATTTAAGGGGTACCGGAGGGTTTACTATTTGGAAACCAGGAATTTTTTAAGGTTGGTACCGGTTTTTTTAAAAGGTGGAAACCCCGGCCCGGAAACTGGGTGGTACCGGACGGTATTTTAAGGTGGTACCGGAAAAACGGTACTAGTGGTACCCGGGGAGGGTATTAAAGGGGGTTTAACCCCTTTACCTGGGTTCCCGGACGGTACTGGGGGAAACCGGAGGGAAACTAGGGGGTTTTTCCGGGAAAGGGACTAGGGGGTACCGGAAAAGGGTTTTAGGTTTTTACCAACTTTTTTTGGTATTTACCGGACCGGTTTGAACCCTGTTTTTAAAATAGGACAAAATGAAGACGGACAAAGGTGCTCCCGGACGGTACTAGGGTGCTTCCGGGGAAGGGGGTTTAACTGGGGGTGCTCCGGGGAGGGTTACAAAGGTGTTTGGGACGGTACTAAGGGGGTCCCGGGGACTTTATTTAAGGGGGTCCCGGGGGGAGGGGAACAAAGGTGTCCCCCCGGGAAAGGGGTCTAGTGGTCCCCGGACGGTACTGGGTTTGGAAAACCCAAAACGGAAACTAGGTGTCCCGGGGAAAACTTTTTGGGGGTTTCCCCCGGCGGTAAAATGGTAGGGGGAAACGGTCCCTAGGGGGGTCCCCGGAGGTATAGGTGGTAGGCCCGGGAGGTCTAGGTTGAAACCGGGAAACGGTACTAGGGGGTCCCGGGAAACGGTATTTAGGTGGTACCGGACGGTACGGTGCAAACCGGGGACGGTACTAGGTGCTCCCGGCGGTACTGGGGGCTACCGGCGGTACTGGGTGTCCCGGGAGGGAAAAAGGGGGTCCCGGGAAAGGGAAACAAAGGGGGAAACCGGGACGGTATTTAGGGGGGGAAACCGGGGAAACGGAAATTTAAGGTGGTCCCCCGGACGGTATTTAAAGGGGGGTCCGGAGGGTACTAGGGGGTCCGGACGGAAACTAGGGGGTTTCCGGCGGGTACTAGGGGGGGACCGGGGGGAAAAAAGGGGGGAACGGTTTTTTTGGGGTTGTCCAACCCGGGGAAAGGGGTTCGGTGGGAACGGTATCCTCTACTAAGGTCAAACCCGGAAACAAACCGGACAGTACCAAAAAAAACGGGTGCCGGACAGTCCCCAATGGGCGACCAGCCTACCAGACCAATTTTTTTAGCCACCCCGGTTGGGATATTTTTTTGGAAAACTTTTGTCGGGCAAAAAACTCTGACCGATACGTAATGCATAAAATAAACCAAACCCCCAAAAACCCAAAGGGGGTTTAACCCTTTTTGGGGTTTTGTGATGTAACGCCCCCGCGGTTTTTGTTTTTTGGGTTTGCAAAATTTTGGTGATGGGGGGGGTTCCTAGCCCCGGACATCAAGAAAAGGGAAACATTTTTTTCCAAAGCTATTTTTTCTCTTTTTTTTTAATACCTATAGCGGGCCCGTAGGCAGTGACCTCCCCGGCTCGGATGGTAAGCCCGGGGGGCCCGGAGGCTCATTTGAGGGCCCGGGGTGGGGTTTGGGCCCCAAGTGAAAGCCCCTTTTTTAGTGGGCGCCCGTGATTTGAAGCTCATGCCGTCCCATGTTTTCCCCCTGATGCCCCTTTTGCAATCGGGAAAATTTTTGGCCAGCATGTGGGTTCTTTTGGTCACTCCCCCGGGGGCCAAAAAAATTTTAAGTGGGTTTATGGGGCTCCCCTCAGGGTCAAAATTGGGGGCTTCCGAACGCCACTCGGGGACCCCTAACCGCTCTGCTACCACCTCCCCAAATGCCACCTTTATCCGAGAGTCCGCTTTTTAAAAATTTTGTTTTACGGGAAATTTTAGTAGGGATGTTTGAGGCCCCCGTCGGCTCAAGGGGAAAATGCCTATGGAGCCTTTCATTATTTTCCCGTCCCACCCAAGGCACTTGGTTTTATTGGTTTTCCCCAATATTTCCCTCCCAACCCGACTTTGGGGCCCCCCCCCCTTCGGAATCCCCCCGAATTTCCCCCAAAACCAAAGGGCAAGAGAGAAAATAAGGAAGAAAAAAAAGAAAGAAGAAGAAGGACATTCCACCCCTAACCCCCGCGAACAGTTTTGGGGTCATGGTGGGAAAGGAAAATTATACCCCCAAAAATTTTATATATTGTAACTAGAAAACAAAAAACAAAAGGGTGTGGATTTCATCCGAACTCAATATAAATTCCTTCGAAAAAAAAGGGAATGCCTTACCCAACGCTTGTGCACAGTGGGTACCCCCATAAAACCCCTTTAAATAAATCTAAAAGGGACATAAGCTGTGTAATGTATAAAAATTTCAAAACCACAAAGGGCCCAAATTGGGGTTTAAAATTATTGGGGATGTGGTTAGTGCGCCATGTTGTTTTTTGGATTGGGAAAAACTGGTTTATGGTGTGGGTTTTTTATTCCCCCTCCCGGATTTTAAGAGGGAAATGAATTTTTTATTCCAAAGTTATTTTCCAAAAACCCCAGTCAGAGATCCTCTGGGGGAAAAAATTCCCGCTGACGGGAAATTTTGTAGGGATAATTGTGGCCCCCCCGCCCTTTTAAACGCCCCTGTTTGGGGTTTTTTCGGGAATCCTCTATGGAGCCGTACATTTTCCTTGTCCCAGCCCAAAGGCCGGGTTGGTTATTTTTTTTCTCGCTGTTTTTCCCTCCACCAGACTGGCCCCCCCCCCCTTTGGGAAACCCCTCAGAATAAAACCCAAAACTAAACAAAAGAACGGGAAAAAGAAAAAAAGAAAAAAAAAAAAGGACCCTCCTTCTCCAAAAAATCCGATACAAACGATCCGCACTACTCATTCAAAATGTCAAACGTTTTTTCTAATGTGTAGTATGGGCTTGCTTTAGTTTTCTTTGGGGTTGGAAAAATTTGTTTTTTTTAAAAAAAGGGGGTAACAATGAACACATGATTGTATTCAACATTCTACAGACAATCTAGAAGAAAATTTTTTTTAAATGCAAAGAGAAACATTTATGCAGGACGGGGCTTCGTGCCCACGCAAGACTAGTCAGAGAAGGGGGTTTTTATCCCGACAGCTGAAAAATTTCCCAAAAATTTGGGCCCGGAAATAGTCCCGACCCCTTAAAACCAAATTTAAAAACCTGTGGAGCATAATGAAAAAAAAAGCGGGAAAATCCTTAACCAGGGAGTAAAAGATGGGATGCACTGCTTTAAAAAAAACTCCGCCCTAAAACACACCTGGCCGTTTGGGGGTTATGTTAAACAAAAGGCATTATTTCCCCCCCGTAAACTTAAAACCCTTTCTGACTTTTTTCCTTTATGGCTGGGAAAATGATTGATGAGTTTATCTTTCGACTTGTTTCCTTTAAGGGGTTTTGGGCCCCGATCTGGGTCCCCTTCCCCCTTTACATTGAAAAAAGCAGAAAATGGAAAAAAAGAATTATCCTTATAACATACTACAGCACAAGTGGGAAGGGCCATCATGACTCCTCCTTTACCCGGGGGGCTAAAATTTATACTTTCAACCAGGAATTGGGGTATGAAAGGGCAAAAATACTCTTAAACCCCTGTAATTTGAAGTGTGAAATGGGTGATCACATTAAAAATTGTCTGAAAGGGCTCATTTTGCCGTTATCCCCCCTCCTCCAAAACAAACCAACAATTTAGTGAATCTTCTACTAAAGACAGGCAGATAGGTTTTACCATCATAAAATTGGGGGGTTTTGACGTACAAGCCCCTGAAATTTGGCAAAAGTCCCTAGATAAAAAATCTAATAAAATTCCAGATTGGCCCCCTGGGGAAAACGTCCTATGGTACCTGGGGTGGGCCCTTTTTCAAAAAACCGTTTTGGGCCGCGAATATTTTTTAAAACCGGAAAAGACACAAATGGGGTTTTTTTAGTTCCCAATGAAATACCAGAATATCCCATTATTGTATTCTCCAAAAGGCCACAATTTGCATTTGTGTTGGGCCCCCCAAAGTCCCTTAACCCCCCCCGGGACGTAATAGTGCTGAAATCCCTCAATTTTTAAACCCTCCGCGTTCAGGAGTCAAAGTTTCAGTGAAATTAAAAGGGCCAAATTAAATAGTTCAGGTAAAATACATTTATTTTAAATAAACCCTATTGTCCCATGACTGTTCCCAAAATTTTATGCTTGTGCGTATAAACCCCCAATTTTTTTATGATGGGTACACCCTTCTGCCGGCTTAGGAAATAACAAATTTTGTAACTGAGGCCAAAATTTTTTTGGGGGCTAAGAGAAAAATACACTTTCGTATAATTATCAAAAAGGGCCTGGTTTAGTAATATTTTTATTTGGTTAAGTTGACAAACGAATATGGTAAATTTAAACAGTTTCGTCTACAACAATACAGTTTGTTATCAATAATCTAAACTCAAAAGTTCTCAACTAATTTCAGCTATGTATATAAATAGTAATTACGCAAATATATTGGACGTTTTTTGGTAAACGCATTTTAAATACTTATTCCGTAAGTTGTAAGCATTCAAACAAGCTTCCAAGATTGATTTAGAGAGAAATAGTGAATAATAAATAGGCTCCCCGTATATAGATATGTCCCATCATTCCAACAATATATACCCAATATATATGAAATGACAACAAGTTGCTCTGAACATTAGGGTGTCTCAAAATGCAAAAGTTTTGAAATGTTGCACGCTCGTGTGTTATTCCGGTTCTCTCATAGTAAACAGTATTGCGTTGAAATTTTGGGCAAATTGAGTATATTTAGGGGTCCCGACAAAGTGAACATTTAGGTGACGTGACTCAAATTTCAGGATTTTTCTAAATTTCCACTTTTTTTTCTCCCTCAGGTTATCAACATGGCAACAAGAGCCGCTAGTAATCTTTGGCTGATCGACAAGGCTCCAATCAATGAAATCACGGAGCCCGGCTACCATCGAAGGAGCAGGTCCTCCTCCGCTACTACCACCACCACCACCGGAGATGGGGAAGACGGCGAGCGGGAGCAGGAAGGCGGTGGTGGAGGAGGTTCTCCCCTTCTGGTCGCGCGCCGGATTCCGACAACTACAGTAATACACGCCGGCACGAAGCTGTCAAAGCTGGTAAAGGCGTACAATGACCTCAAGAAGAACAAGAACAAAGACAGGCCGAAACATCGTATGGATGAGGAGATTTTCAAAGGAGACCTCCAAGAAATCTTCGACCTCGCACACCTCCTCTCTCCAACGGGCAGACGTGAAGGACGAGGACAAGGAGTTCCTACGGAGACAGAGAGAAGACAGAGGGGAATCATCCATGGCGGGAATTGTCCTCGTGACAGCGAAGAAGGTGGAGAAGCAGGTCGGGGCGGGGAACTCGACTCAAGCGGCTCCGGGAACGTGAAGACGCGACATTGCCAGGCTGACTGAAAGGGCGGAAATCCCAAGCCAAAGCAGTAGCAGCAGCAGCAGTCCTGTGTCGACGACGTCATCCCCCGGCTCGTGGATCCCGAAGCCAGAGGAAAAAACTCAAACAGTCCCCCCATCGATTTCCGTGAAGGATCTTAACCTCATTTCAACTTGGGATCGAGAGAAGTTGTCGGTGCGGAAAAGCAACGTCAACGTTCGCAGCTCCCGCTCAAGGTTCTTGGAATGGAGTTGGGAGTATGGCGGGTCTCGAAGAGCACGGTCCATCAGCATGAATTGCAGGGAGAGAGAAAGCCGCCGATGGATCGTGGAACTGCGGAACCAGGAAAGATACCTGAGAGGTTGGTCCTGCATTGGCGGAAAACTCCTCCCTTTCCCTCTCTGGCGATACGGAGGACCGCATCTGTTATGGTATTCTAATTACTAACATATAAGGTAGTTACATTTAACTAGGACTTGTTTCGGTATCAGTTTCTTCATTCAGTGTTCCCCGGGGCCCTAGGGTTCGAGACTTCGGGTAGTTCATTCTATATGTATAATATAGGGTTACAGGGCGAGCAGAGTCAGTTATCTGGTCGCACTCGGGATATACACTTACTGTCATCTTGGATTTACTCGCCATGGATATTCTATTGAGACGTTGATTCCCTCACTAATATTACGCAGTGTTGTTTTTATCTGCGTGTACTCTGCTGTACTGCCCTCACTGCACTACATAAAATCCCTGCACGTCAACTTGGAGTTTTTACTTTCATGCAAGAATAAAACAGGGATTTTCTGGCGACGAGGATGGGAAAACTGTTAAGAGTAACAGTTTTACGACTCCAGTATCCAAACAGTCAAACCAGCAGTATGGCAGAGATGGGGGACTTCTTGAAGCTTATGCGGCAACAGCAACAACAGCAATGCAACAGATGATGGAGCAGCAACAGAAACAACAGCAGCAAATGAAAGCCGTGATTGAAGCCATCAGCAGCACTAAACAAGGAGTTGTGTCCACTACATCGGCTACGCCTAGTTACGCATCATTTGACTCAACTGCTGAGCTGTGGATGGACTACTGGCGAGATTTTGTACCTTTATGGGTGCAATTCAGTGTGTGAAGAGAAGCAAGCACAATTTTTTCCTGACCAACCAGTCCTCCACTGTGTATAAGTTGCTGGCAAACCTGTCCTGCCCCAACATACATCCCCCAAGGATATCAACGAGCTAACTATGCAAGAAATTATCGCCTTCATAAAAGACCATTTTTCGCCCCTAAACGGTTCATCATTCGTGAGCGATTTAAGTTCTGGAGTGACTGAAACGGAAGCCAGGTGAAACTTTCAGGAAATTGGCCACCGTATTCGACAAGACGCTGCTACGTGTGACTTCTCATCGATCCGGGACCCACAAGACGAGGGCTAACGCACCCGCTTCATTTGTTCTGTTAACAATGAGCCGTTTTAAAGGCCCTTTTTTAAATCAAGGATGATGAGCTGAACTTCACCCGAGCCATCCAGATCGCGACTGAAGTGGAGGATGCTGCCAAGGTTGCGAAGAAACTTTTGAAATGGTCACTCTGCCAAGCATGTGAACAAGATCCAACCTGACGCGAGTACCCGTGCCAAGAACCAGTCCCCGACAAAAACAAGCGCTCCAAGTCAGCCGACAGTCGAAAAAGAGGTGGTTAAGTGTTACCGGGTGGAAAGCTGGGGCACAAAGCTCACCTATGCAGGTTCAAGGATCTATTTGCAGCTTCTGCAAGTTGTGTGCATGAAAAAAGAGCGGCAGGAAAAGACTGGTGAAGTGAAGCATATCTCCAAGCGTGATTCTCATCCGCAATTTTCCAGGAGAATGCAAGCTCCCCAAGCTGGAAGTTCCTATCAGCATACAGGGACTACAGTGTCGGGTGGAGCTGGAACAGGCACCGGAGGAAACTTCCTATCCACAAAGATATGGACACGCTTGGGAAACTGGCGTTGCAAGATGTTACTGGGGCGATATGAATCAGCGAGCAAACACAAAATGCCCGTCTTGGGTAAGTTCATGACTACTGCAAAGTCGCTCGATTCAAACCCGGGGAGTGCATCATACCCTTCATAGTGTCTTCAGTCCCTAATCTCAACCTGCTAGGAAGGGACGCCATTGCTGAAATGCGAATCTCGTGGACAAGGTCGTTAATTCCCTGCGGGAGTCGCGAAGGAAGAATCATCTGTCTACACAGTTAACACGACCCAGCCAGACAAATCACTACAGAAGGCTTGTCAGGAGTTTTTGTGATGTCTTCCCCGACTTGTTCAAGCCTGAACTGGATGCTTGAAGACTTCGAACTGGAAGTTCAGTTTAAGCAAAATGCCCGCTGATTTTCTGCAAGCCAAGGTCTGTACCATTTGCTATTCAAGATGACTTGGCTTGAACCTATGATGCAGGTATATCCACGAGTGTCTGGAAACCTGTACAATTCAACGCCTATGGAACACCAGTGGTACCGGTGCGAAAGGCTATGCTTCCGGGGCAGGTGAAGCCAGGATACGAGTGTGTGGTGACTACTCAGTGACTGTCAACCAGCAGCTGAGCCTAAACCGTCATCCGATGACTCGCCTGAGGACTTGATCCCAAAGCTGGGAGGTGGATACGGCTTCACCAAGATAGATTTGGCCGACGCATATAACCAAATCAAGTTGGGTCCTGACAGTCAACGAAAACTCGCACTAAGTACCCCATCGAGGAGTACTACTGCAGATGCGTCTCCCGTTTGGCATTACTTCTGCACCAGGATATTTTCAAGAAATATGGAGCAGCTGACAAGTGACCTTCCCGGAGGGTTGCAGTAATATCTGGATGATATACTGGTAAGCGGATCGAATGCAGCGGAGCCTTAAGGGAAAAATCCGTGGTCTACTTCACCGTCTGGATGCAAATGACTACGTTGTCGACGGAGAAGTGCAGTTTTGCTGAGCCCCAGATCGAGTACTGGGACACTTTTTATCCACAGGAGGAGTTGCTAAAGGAACCAAAATGGACGACGTCATCAAGAGCCCGCGCCAACAGATGCTACGAGCCTTCGATCTTTCCTGGGATCTGTACAAATTTTACGGGAAAATTCCTACCGGGTTTGGCTACCCTGACAGAGCCCCTGCATCGCCTAACCAGGAAAGATTCTACATGGAAGTGGGGTGCAGAAGAGCAAGATTCCTTCCAGAGCCTGAAGGAACTACTATCTACGGATACTGTGTTGGTCCACTTTGATCAGTCTACCCCGATTTGGGAAATTTTATGCGATGCTTCAAACGTCGGGATGGGGCTGTGCTGTTCCACCGCTATTCTGATGGTAGTGAGCGACCGATTGCCAAAGTGTCTAAGACTCTCTCAAAGTGTCAACGCAATTACGCCAAATACAGAAAGAGGCTTTTGCTATCGTTTTCGCATTGAAAAATTCCACCAGTATCTCTACGGGCGACATCGTGCTGGTAACTGATCATAACCTCTACTTTGCGTTGTTTTACCAACCAAAGCTACTCCTGCCCCCCGCTGTTAACAGGCTGGCTCGATGGGCATTACAGTTAAGTCAGCACGACTATTCCATCGAATATAGGAAAACTGCCCACCACGTAATGCGAACGCTTTAAGTCGCCTACCTACCGGTACTGACTCCTGTTTTGAAAGGGAGGAAAGTGACAATGATGTGGACACGATTTGCGCCATCAACATTTATAAACACCCAGATCAAGCTAGCAAACGCGACGACACTGCAGAAGGAGTCAGCCAAGGACAAAGTGGTATCAACGATCATGCGGCATAGGTCGAGAAGGTTGGCCACCAGAGAGGAGGGAAGACAAGACAGCAAAAGTGGAGAATTTTAGAGGTCTGGCGGATTCACTGTCAACGAGCAACGATGCCTGCTGTATGGTTCCAGAGTGGTGATTCCCGCGAGCCTCTGTGATCATGTTCTCCAGCTCCTACATCTCGGACACTTAGGGATGCAACGAATGAAGCAGCTGGCTCGAACAGCTGTATACTGGCCGAATATTGTCGTGATATTGAGAAACTTCCCGCAACTGTTCATCGTGTGCCGAGCACCAGAATAAACCCGCGAAGCCAGATACACCCAAAGGATGCTGCCAGAAAAGCCATTTGGGGTCGTTTACACCCCCGATCATGCCATCAGTTTCATGGGATACAACTGGCTAGTGGTGACGGATGCTTATTCTAGTATCCCTGCATTCATTCTACGCAGTCTATATCATCCAAGGCAACAATTGATCATTGGAGCAGGACTTTGCCCACTTTTGGGTTTTCCACACACGCTGGTAACTGCAATGCTTCGAGTTTCCTCAGCGAAGAGTTCCAGACTTGGTGCAAGGAACGAAGCATCACTCACTTGACGGGAGCACCATATCATCCAGCAACTAATGGGTGCTGCGGAACGCCTGATTCAGACCTTTAAGCAGGCCTGAGAAAAACTTCGCTACCGCCAAAAGCTGCCCTTTCAGGAGTTCTTAATGCAGTAAAAGGCGCACACCAACTTCAAGTGGATTTTTACCAAGGAACTACTGAACAATCGTCAGATGCGCATGCGGATTGACAGTCTACTACCATCTCCAGCCCATGGGGGCTCAAGGAAGCAAGTTAAGGAGGCCGCCAGGGATTCACGTGATGGGGCTGCTCATGTACCCCGAGTTGCCAGTTTGTACGAAGTAGAGGTCCTTGCTACGCGCTCTACTCGGCCCAAAACGAGACAAAGAGCCGACTGGGTGCCTGCTAAACGTCGTGAAGCGGTTTGGAAGCCGCAGTTTCAACGTAAAGGTTCTAACCGAAGGGGCCTGTGTGGAGACGTCATCTAGAGCAGCTACGACCCCGATATACGTCAGAGGTGGGCTCTGAACCTGGGGAATGGCTTGAGAGTCTCCGATCATAACTGACCACACCGATGGAGTTGAAGGCTGCGCTGGGGCAAGAGCAGAGTTGGGAGTATCTCAAGAGCTGAAGAAAAAGGTGCGGGTTGCAGTCCCGGAGGAGGAATATGGGCCAGACAAACCCCCGACGATCAAGCGGACGCGGAAGCCCCGCCAGATACTAGACATATAGCTGGGACGACTTGACGATGGGATCTCAGGCTGATCAGGGAGGTGTTATGGTATTCTAATTACTAACTATGATAGGTAGTTACATTTAACTAGGACTTGTTTCGGTATCAGTTTTTTTTCATTCATGTTCCAACCGGGGTACGTTCGAGACTTCGGGTAGTTCATTCTATATGTATAAATATGGGTTACAGGGCGAGCAGAGTCAGTTATCTGGTCGCACTCGGATATACACTTACTGTACATACTTGGATTTACTCGCCATGGATTTCTGTGACTTTTATTCCCTCACTAATATTACGCAGTGTTTTTTTATCTGCGTGTACTCTGTGTACTTCTCACTGCACTACATAAAAACCCTGGGACGTCAACTTGGAGTTTTACTTTCATGCAAGAATACAAACAGCATCGCTGTCCTCCTCACAGGGGAAGATGAAGCGAGTTCCTTCTTGGGGTCCCGGCAAGCTCGATTCGACTGGCCAGAAACGTGGCTGCAGTGGTCTTGAAGGAGGTGGACGAAGCAGGCATCAGGGACAAGATCATCGCCTTCTGTTTCGACACCACGGCTTCGAACACTGGCATGGTGCAAGGTGCTTGCATTCGGATTGAGCAAGAACTCGGACGAAGCTTGCTTTGGTTGACCTGCCGCCATCATGTCCACGAGGTGATCCTCAAGGATGTCTTCGAAGCCAGCCTCGGCTCTTCCTCTGGTCCTGACATTGGAATCTTCAAACGACTCCGTGATCAATGGTCCTTCGTGGATTCCTCGCAGAGAGAGACGGTGGAAACATCGGAGGACCTCGTAGAGTTCTTCGCTACCAATGACACTGCCAGCAAGCTGAAGGACGACGCATTGGCCTTCCTGAAGGAGGCTCTGATGTCGAAGAACCATCCCAGGGAGGACTATGAAGAATTTCTCCGTCTCTCCTACCTGTTCCTCGGTGGTGAAGGTCCAGCCAAACCATTCTGCCGTCCTGGAGCTCTCCATCAAGCCCGGTGGATGGCCAAGGCCATCTACTGCCTCAAGCTTCAGATGCTGAAATCCCAGCAGTCGCTGACTGGTCGAGAGAAGGCCGGAGTGGAACGAGTGGCCCTCTTCGTTGCTCTGGTGTACTGCAAGCAATGGCATGAGGCACCGATCTCTGTGAAAGCTCTGTTGAACGACGTGCTCTTCCTCGAGATCCTCAAGACATACCCTGACGAAACCGTTGCCAAGGCAGCAGAACAAGCCCTGCGACACCACCTGTGGTACGTTTCCGAGGAAAACGCGGGACTGGCCTTCTTCGACTCAAGGATTGATGTGGAGGAGAAGAAGCAGATGGTCAAGGCATTGGACAAGCCCGCCTCGAAGAAGGAACTCAAGCGATTGGAGGGAAAAAAGATGACGATGTCTTCTTCCCTCTCGTCCTTCGTCACTTCGAAGACACGGTCCTTCTTTCAGAAACTCGACGCGGACGAGGGCTTCCTGGCAAAGGACCCGGCATTGTGGGAGGAGGACGACCGATTCATGGACGCTCGGAAACGGGCACTTGGCCTCCGAGTGGTCAACGAAGCCGCAGAGCGGGGCATCGCCCTAGTCCAGCGCTACCTGGGGTCCACGAAGTCGGTCGCACAGGAGAAGTATCTCCTCCAGTTAGTCCACCACCATCGGAAACTTGTGGGGCGAGAAAAGAAGGAGGACCTTCAAAAGAAGGCTTTCTGAATGGAAACAATGAAAACTGTCTGTTTTGGTTTCCTTATAAGTTTCTTTCTAAAAATGTGGGATGTTTTGATTTTTTTCTTTGTTTTTGAAGGTTATTAGAAAATTGTTCAGTTTGTCGCGACCCCTAAATATTCTCCGAATTTCATCTAATTTCACAGGAACTCTTCTTATGCATGTTTGAACAGAAGTAAAACACGAGCAAGTGAAAAAAACATGTTTCATTTTTTCCCTCTATGATCTTGGGACACCCTACTAAACATTGAAGATTAGTGATATTGACATTATTAAGCATGAGTAAAGCACTGTAACGGTAACTTATTAGATAGTTCCAGTTTGATCTTGTTTATACATCACAATACGGAGGATCCTTCCGAGGTAACACCAGCGGACGAACACAGGTGTAGGACTCTGGGAGCTCTGACAGTGTAGTGGTAGTAGATGGCTGTTCAAGGACGCTGTGTTCCCTGCGGTCCGTCCCATTATTTTGCAGACTGGGGTGCTGGAAAAGTGATATCCCAGTACCATGAAAGGAATCTGTCGACGTTGTGGAGCTCGGATTGTGGTCGATATTATCAACCACTGCCGTTGTGAATAAGCCCTCGCGTAGATTGGGTGGACACACTACTTCATCTCGGTGATACTGCTCACACACTCTGTTTCCCATGGATGTGGAGATTGCCATCACTCGGTCATAGGAGATGGACAGTCCGAGATCAAACAGCATCTCAATGAGGTCACGTTTCCGAGTCCTTGCATGGACTGTGAGTCCCACGTATATGGGCAATGGGTTTCTCTTGTCTTTGTTTTGACGCACAGTAGTACTATCCACTCTGCGACGGATGGAGCTATTGTACTGCAACAACTGAGCTGTGCTGAGGGTTGCTTGGGTTACACCATCACCTGATTGAGACTTGTATGTTGGGGCCATCGAGGATCATGGCCACCAAAGTCAACAGTGACTGAGATACTGATTTTACTTGGCAGTCCTCATCAAATGAACCTGTGAATGTAGCTGCAGTTTGGAACATTCTCTACGTACTATCTTCGCTGCCCTTGCAAGACATATGGCTTCGTCATCGTAGTCCTTCTTGCAGACTTTACGGAGGGCAGGTCCTACATCTTCAAATCATCAAATGCAAGTAGTATATCACGCCCTTCCTTATGAGCCGTAAGGTATGGATTTGGGCCAGGACACAATTTTTTAACTCTGTGCTATGTTGTCTGACATGCTGCTCCACTCCAAGTTGTTTCTAGACGATTAGAATAAATATTGACGAGATCTGCAAGTTTAAGACAGGGGCATGCTCTTCATCTATTCTTGTTTCATCGATAAATGACAGCAACTCGGCTAGTGCAATCCCATGGTTGACTTTATCAGTTGTGTCCATCTTCTGTTTATCTTGTAATGATTAGTTTTGTTGTAAAGTGAAACAAGACACCTTGGATGATATTTTGCATCTTGGCGACCATGTCCCCAGCACTCAGTTTTGCAAGTAGCCTCTCGTCCTGCAGGTTCTAATGCACATCTTCGTACGCGGGAGTCTAGACGAAAAGTTGATGCCTCACGGAGTGTGTTCGGAAGTTGACACATCTTCGCATAAAAAACAGACATCCGATGCTGCCACTTCATGATGAGCGACTTGACGAGTGTATTTCTTGGATGTAGAGCATCAGGGCCGCAACCCTGTGTGCATTTCCTTTTTCTGCTCGTTGTAGTTTTATATTATTGAATTTTGTATGGCAGGATTTGTGCCACTTGACATTGTTCTCCAGAAACGTAGCTTCAATGCCATTCCCGTCATCAAGGCGTCCTAATTCTAGTGGCATCGGTAATTCGTGAAGTTCATTGAAACGTCTGATGTTGAAGGCAATGGTAGAATAACCAACTCCAACATTGTGCCGTTTGGATTCTGCTGGGCATTGCAAACTTTCCCGTGTGATTTTATGGCACAAAACGCACTTGTTCCAATCCATCTGTACCTGCGCCTTTGATGTCCAGGTTGCAGTGGATCCACTAGCTGATAACTCTTAGACATTTCGCTGTTCGAAACACCAACTGAAAAAAAGATATGATAAGATATGAGGACAATAGGATACGATAACAAGTTGCAATAATAAATAAAAACTTTATTATCACTCACTACATGGACACTAATAAATATATTTCTAAAGGTTCATATGCAAAACTCTTTGGTGTAAACAGATCACATTTTAAATGGTTTTATATAAATCCTTGTCCCTCAAAACATAGGTCTAGACACCTTATTTGCTCAGTTATCTGCAATATTGGCCGAGATATAGGCGAATATAGAGTTTTTGGTAATGGCCGCGCTAATTTGCATAAAAATGATACGTGGGACATTTTTCAACTATTTAACATAGCAAATCATTTTCTACACATTGTTTCCTATCTATAGACACCAATGAGAAGTATATTTCGGGGGGGCGTGCACGAGACCCTATCTAGCCACTAGACTAAAAGCGGCCATTTTGTAAAATGGCCGCCACGGCTACCATAGGACGTTTTCGCGGTGGGTCCATATCTGGAATTATTCATTAGACTATTATCTATGACTGTGCCAAATTTCAGCCTTGTACGTATAAACGCACAATTGTTACACCTATCTACCTGACTATAAGTTAGGTGGTTAGATGTGGGGTTAGGTTTAGTTTATGTTAGGTTGTATTTAGTTTTAAAAATATCATGCCTCACCACCAGGACAGCAGGTTAGATGTATCACGTTAGGTTTTTTATAATAAGAATTTAGCGCCGTGTCGCTGGGACGCTGGAGCGGCCGAGATAATTTTCTCTCATAGGAAACCGCTAGAAGCGGTTTTTTATGGAACTTCATAGTAATTTTGCTCCCACCAAATACGGTTTGTCAGTTTAAATGAGATTGTTATCTTCAGAACATATTAGTTTTATAAGACTATCACATAAACGGGACGGCGGCGTTAAAAACACACTTAATAAATTACATTATGTGACTGAAGTAATATGGCAAACAGGGACTTAGTTGAACTCATCGGGGTCATTAAAGAAGTTTTTGTGATTAAGCTTTTAACATTGATGTAATAGCAAAAGAACCGAATTGTATTAAGGTTTTTCATTGATATGTTTTGTCTTTTCTGGTAACAGAGCAAAATCCAGTGCAATATTAACACCGTAGAACCTGGTCCCATACAGTGCTATCCGCAGTACTTGCATATAAATGTGTATACGAACTATGAGTAAATATATATAACCAGTCAAACTCTCGATATAAACGAACTTCGGATATACGGACTCAATTCTGCGTGACGTGTGTGTTTTTTTTTTCTTTCATATCAGACCACTTATCGCTGCTCTAATTGTCAACTCAACTAATTGTATTATTTTTCCGTCTTTTACTTTGGAATGCCTTATCTTTTAAAGGGTTTTGATGTAACACAATTATATTATATTATAAGGAAGGAGCCCTGTGTTGCTAGTGATTTTATTGGTACACGTAGAAGGTTGTATTGTTTAAAATAGTGACTTTAGTGTTATGGCGTGGCCGCTGGCTACGTCTCCCTGTCACCTCAACACACCCATAAAGCACCCTTTATCTAAGGTGCCACGCAGTGCTACACTGCCTAATAGTGACACGTGTTATAGAACTACACTTCACAACCATATAATATATCATAATAATAGCATTAGTCATGATAATAAGCATACCTTTTGGAGCCACGGCTGAATCTGGCTCGTAGTAATTGTTTACCTTTCACTAGAGCTTGAGCTTGCTAGCTACAAACGGTCTGATTGTGTTTGTATTTATTTCTCATTTATTTCACGGTAGGGATCAGGACAAGAATTCAGCATGTATGTGCCATCACTTGTTTTCCCCCCACATAGCTACACAGTCTGGTTGGTTGTGATTATTCTTCATTTATTTCACAATTTTTCCTTTTTTCATATATTTTGATTCAACTGGGAACATGCCCTCGGCTATAACGGACAATCGGCTTTAACGGAACCCACATCCTCTCCCCGCCTTTATGTCCTTATAATCGAGGTTTGACTGTATATATATATATATATGATATATATATATTATATAAATATATATATATATATAATATGCCCACACACCCTCCCGGAGTTTCGCGCTTGCTTTCTTTCTCCGAGGGCATAGCCGCGAACTCGCGGATCGCGAAACTCGGGTATTATAAACCCTGTAAAAAATGCTTTTTAGTCCATTTTTTTTTTTTTGTGTGTGTGTGTGTGTGTGTGTGTGTGTGTGTGTGTGTGTGTGTGTGGTGTTGGTGTGTGTGTGTGTGTGTGTGTGTGTGGTTGTGTGTGTTGTGTGTGTGTGTGTGTGTGTGTGTTTGTGTGTTGTGTGTGTGGTAGTGTGTGATGTGGTGTGGTGGTGTGTGTGTGTGTGTGTGGTGTGTGTGGTGTGTGTGTTTGTGTGTTTGTTGTGTGTGTGTGGTGTGGTGTTGTGTGTGGGTGTGGTGTGTGTGTGTGTGTGTGTGTGTGTGTGTGTGTGTGTGTGTGTGGTGTGTGTGTTGTGTGTTGTGTGTGTGTGTGTGTGTGTGTTGGTGTGTGTGGTGTGTGTGTTTGTGTTGTGTTGTGTGTGTGTTTGTGTGTGTGTTTTTGTGTGTGTGTGTGTGGTGTGGTGTGTGTGTGTGTGTGGTGTGTGTGTGTGTGTTGTTTGTGTGTGTGTGTGTTTGTTGTGTGTGTGTTGTGTGTGTGTGTGTGTGGTGGTGTGTGTGTGGTGTGTGGGTGTGTGTGTGTGTAGTGTGTGTGTGTGTGTGTGTGTTGGATGTGTGTGTGTGTGTGTGGTGTGTGTGTGTGTTGTGTGTTTGGGTGTGTGTGGTTTGTGTGTGTGTGTGTGTGTGGTGTGGGTGGTGTGGTGTGTGTGTGTGTGTGTGTGTGTGTGGGTGTGTGTGTGTGTGCGCGCGCGCCTGCCTACAGCGCCGTTAGGCAGTGACCTCCAGGGTTGGGATTGGGAGTCCCTGGAGGTTAACTTGAGGGCTGTGTACCTACCGTATTTTTACAGCTTTTATAAGACGCCAACTTTTTCCTCCACGAAAAATCCTGAAAATGCCCCAAGCCCCTGTCACCCAGCGTGATTGGTACTGGGGTGTTTTAGCCTAGGTTTTGTGAACAACCCGCTTACCGGGGTGTGGTGGCTTCGGCCAGCTACTTTAGAGAAGAGGAACGGAGGAGAGGAGCTTGAGATTGAGCTTGAGTTTGCGGATCACCCAGCGGTGCTGTTTTGGTCTGAGTGAGTGAGCCTGACCACATATCTTGTCGTTGAGGTGATTGGTGTGACAGTGTTATACGGACAATATGCACTTGCGTTGTCGAACAGATGCCTTCCTCTCTTCTCTCCTGTCTCCATCCAGTACCTCCAGAACCACAGTACCACACACACGTCATGTTTAATCACTTATCAAGGATTATTTTGTGGTAAATAGTAAAGGTAAGGTGCTACTTATTTTGAGGTGTTACTATCTTATGCGACACCGGCGTGTTCCATGTAGAGAAAACCATAACAAGGAAAAAACAAAGCAAAACTAACATACCGCTATACTAAGCTATTATTATACTATACTAAGCCGGAGGAAGGGAAGATGTGTCCCCGTACTCTCTTCTGGGAGGCGTAGCAGAGTGGGTAGCGTCAAGATATATGTCAGCTCCGAGCACGAGCTTGACAGACGACGACCTACAAAAGTGAATACTAGCAAAAAGGTCACAAAAAGAAGAAATCCCGAGTGGCGTTCTCGGTGATGCCCGAGTGTCGATCCTTGATGAGGGCTGTAAATCCACTTAAAATCTTTCTCTGCCTGTTTGAGTGGCCGAGAACACCCACTGGTGCCCATTAGCTCTACCTTCCATGCGAGTGCCTCGGAGATACTGGGGGGGGCATGAGCCTCTGTAATCCAGGCGGTCCCTATAGAAATTCTGTCTGCGCCAACCAGACGGGCGGGGCTAACCATCAGCGCCCTCAAGTTAATCTCCAGGGCCTACCATCTCAACCCCTGAGGTCACTGCCTAAATGGCCTGTAGTCACACACACACCAAAAAAAAAAAAAAAAAAAAAAAAAAAAAAAAAACAAAAAAAACAAAAAAAAAACAAAAGGCGAAGAACTCCGGGATATAATGCGACAAAGTCGGGATGATAAGATTTATAGTCGGATCCTTAGGGCGATTCGCTTCAACATTATGTGGATGAAGGATTTTGAGGGTCTTATATCCTAACATTTTGTGCCGCTGAATCGAAAATCGTAGTTGGGTCCCACTCGTTAGCGGTAAGTTTTCGCGCAATTTGCAGATTGGCAATTTGGCAATAAATTGGCAATTAACAAATTGCAGAATGAGAACCAGATACGTCGTAGAGACCATCGTTTGGACTCATATTGAAGAGCTTATTAAGATGCATAAAATGTTATTTGATTACTCCGTGGTTGTTCTGTATCGCATTACTGAACTATAATGGAAATTAAGATAAGTGGAAAAATGGAAAAAATATAAAAGGAATAGTTTGGCCCTTAAATTTTCACATCAAAAGTCATGAAATGTTTTTCTGGCTGTATCTGTTCTCTATATAGGCAGCTACCGTCTGATTAATAGAAAATGGTAACTTTTCTCTGGACTGTCCCCTAATGGTCGTATTTTATGACAACGGTAATGAACCTGGATTTCGGGACCGTTCTTCTGCCCATGACTCGAAGCCCTACGCCTCTGGTTCATCCCGGTTTTACGTGGGCCATTGATGCAGACCTCCTCCGCCTCAAGAAATCCAAGAGCGTGACGTTCTCACTTGGAGAAAGGATAACACTGGGTCCGTCCCGTAATCCCGTTGGTATCTTCACTTCCCTTGGCTGCGACCATCTTTGGAACAGGTGAACCGGACTCTGAAAGTGACGGTGGGCTTGTAGTTGATCACGAAAAAAACCTCGATGAGGAACTCAAGTTTCTTCTTGATCCAAGACGAACTCTTGGCAATCAAGGCCAATCATTCGGAAGTTCTGCTACGGCATCAAAGCACCACAAGGCAGCCCAGCTGTCACGAAGACATCGACCAGATGTACCCAAGAGGTTTTGCTGTCTTCCTTTCGCCAGGCATAACCCCTTCACCGCCTGAGAAAGCCAACTCACCACCGTCCTTTCCGCCAAGGTTGTTCCAGATAAGATGGTGGACGCACTGACAAGATCGAGGAGACTGGTCAAGGAACTCTCTGAAGTACAAGAGGGAAGGATCGGACTGCTACAAAGTCCATGGGAGGTCCTGCATCGTCAGCCTCACCAATACATTCAAAACGCTGGGGCGAAGAAAGCCAAAGTTCAGTCGGAGGGAGCAGGTGATGTCACGGGATCTCAGACGTTCACTCGGGCGCCTGCTGCTCGCACTCCAACTCGACAGCAGTTCCTGGACCTTCGCACCATCATCTCCACTATGAGCTCTCCCTGTTCGCCTCGTTGCCCTCTTTGGACGACCAAGGGCCACCCGCGGGCCACGACAAAAAGTGCCCTTGCTCAGGGTTCTGGAGAGAGATGACGCTGGCGGTTACTCCACGGCCTCCGCGCAAGACCCTGTCCATCCTCAGATCGCGTGGACTGGTCCTTCGACGGGAATGGCTATCCTTCAGCTTAGCAGCCGGTCCGTTTCGCGCTCAGCGAAACATTTAAGGACTGGTGTTGGACCCTCCTGCAGAGAGTTGCCCAACTGGGTGTTGGCTACGGGGAGTTGCACTTGTCTTTGAAGGTACGACATCGGGGGGCTCTCCCTGCAAAACGTGAGACAAGGAAGTGACGAGGGAACATATGCGAAGGCCCGAGGTGGGACGAAGATTACGGCAGTAGTCTGATCATGAGATATCCCCCCCCAAGAAAAGGGCAGCGAGCGAGGATCAAAGCTGGATGCCATGGCTACAATCTTGTCCACCAAAAGCAACAAGACTCCTATGGAACTTCTCTCTTGCCTCCCAATCCACACCATTCATGGGGATTACGCGTCGTCTGCGCGTGGACTCGACAAAGCCTTGGCAACTTCTGGACCGGACGGACCAAGTTCCGCTTCAGAACGAGAGAATAGAGCGGACACTAAGATGATATCTCAATCTCTCATGCTCGACAAGATTGGAGGCAACCGTAGTTGCTCCGGACACTGACGTCCTCGGCCTCCTCCTTCCGACACTTCCCCAAGAATTACTCCGCAACACGTGCCTCCCGCTTGGTCAATACGACTTTCACGTCATGCTCATCCACTATTAACTGGGCTCTCACGCGGATGTGATCAACGTCCCTCCATGCTCTGACTGGGTTGCGACACCACTTGCGGCCCCTCTTCAAGAAAAGGCGTTTGCAAGCTTGGCCTGTAGTTTCAGGCGGCCGACCAGGCAACCCTCGACGCTTTAGGGTACACTCCGAAGCCCTGGTCCTCTTACGCAAGAAGAGCCTGGAACTGCTGGGCCGATTCGTGACAGACATTTACGATATACCTGCTCTCTGGCCGCAGCGAGGTGGCCAGGCACATTCAGAAGAAGAAGTTGGAGCAGCACTGGCCCCTCCGCAGTCAACGCCAGCCACCCAGCACATTATGCGAGCCCAGCTCGGCCGTCGTCTGGGAGGGGGCCTGTGAAGAAGGAGTTGGTGACCCCTCGACCCGACCAGAGTACGGCCTATGTTTACGGGGGCAGTGGAGAGTGTGGAACAAAACTGGCGCCTATCCCATCCACCCTGCCTCCCGCCCCGCAAAAAGTGTGTGACAATGGAATTGAGGGATGCAGTGCGGATGCAAGAACGACCTGCTCGACCAGTCGCTGTGAGCGGCGCTGTCACGCCTGCAGACCTCCTTGTTCGGGAGGCTTTGCGATTGCTCCCCCATAGATGTGCACAACGACGAGGAAGATGGGCTGAGGACGTCGATGGCGTAAACGCTAGATAGTTTGATTTTTGTCAGACTATGTGAACGCTCGTATCGCGAAGTAAGGGATTTTTTTGTGTTCTAATTGTTTTTTCCAAAAATTACGCGGAGGAACTTTCGGTTTCGGTTGTTTTTGAAATTTTGGGTGTTCTGGATTAATACTCGGGTCCCTACTTTCGTGCGGAAAAAAGGCTTTCCGCTTCACCTTAGGTGAAGGAAGTATTTTGAGGGTCTTATCCTAAAGCATTTTTCAGTTGAAATAACCCTGTTCTACGCAATAATTGTAACCAACCCTTGCACAAATTCGTTAATTAAATGTTGTACCTAAGAACAATTGTTTGTTATTTTACTTTTTTGTACTATTTGAGGAAATTTAGTTTTTAATTAGTTGGGAGACACAACTGCTGTGTGCTAGTGGGCGCGTGAGTGTTTATACCTTTTCATATTTTTGTTCCCCAATTTTTTTCCACTATCTCTAATTTCCATTATAGAATCGTTGATGGTACGGAGCAGTGATGACAACGACGGAGTACTCGAATAACACATTTATGGGCACGGGATATCGTATAGACGATGTCAACGTTTGAGTCCAAAACGAGGTCTCTCGACGTCTGGTTCTCATTCTGGCAAAATTTTGTATTGCCAATTTTATTGCCTAAATTGCCAAATTGCAAATTGCGCGAAAACTGACGCTAACGATGAACCCCAACTACGATTTTCGGATGTCAGCGGCACAAAATGCTAGGATCAGACCGCTACAAATAACTTCCTTCACCTAAGGTGAAGCGAAGCCTTTTTCCGCCCTAAGTGACCCGACTATTAGGACTCAGCTCGAAACCTCGGGATCGCGAAACTCGCATAGCGTGAACTCTGGAGGTGTGTATCTATATCTATATAGTAGAATGATGATATATATATTATATTAAGGATATAGTAATATATTATAATGTATTATAATATTATATGGGATTAATATAGACTTACCCCGATTGCATTTAACATTACAAAATAATAGATCCATTCGTGCGTCTGCAGCAGTTTGAGTACACAGCTTAAGCACTGCATGTAGTAATAAGTAATGTGTGAGTGTTGAGCAAGGGGATGGCGCCCTGCCCTTGGACCCGATTGATTGATGGTTGTATTTCTTTAGTTAAATGCTAGATTTTTGCATGGTGGTTACTCATTTAACATGAAAAGGAAATATATCAGATGGAAAGCTAATACGATTCCACTTCTATTGATATACTTCATGTCAAAAGTTATCTTACAAAATTTTAATAGCGCGTATTTAATTGTTTGGAATTCCTTGTTTTTATGCCGGTATTTCATTCATAAGGTCTACATATGGCTATATTTAGTGTTATTTAACTTGTGTTCCTATTGATAATCTTATAGAAGAAACTTTCCAAAGATCTACAGTTATCATTCTACTGATAATGTATTTTGGTAAGGGGCTATTACTCTGGAATTAACACTTTTTTCCGGCCGGGTTCCTTCCTCGCCGGTCGAAACGGGTCATCCAGCGGCCCAGCGATCGCTTTTGTGTTATCTGTTTTGTCCACTTGCTCGTGACCGTCCCACGTGCATGCCATCTATACTAGCACTGACAGGAAGCTATCAGAACGTGTGTCGGGAGCTTTCCCCTGATCTATTGCATCGGGCTACATTTACTGTTGTACAGAACATCTGGAATTAGTTTGTCACCAATCACCAATCAGAATGTCATGAAATTGTCCAATCATGTACAGAAGTCACTCAGTACAAGGGAGGTCCGTTATACGAACATTCGTTATCGAAAATCAATTGATATACCAAACTTAGTCATTAGGGTCATTTTCATATACGAGATCGAAAATCCAATGCTACGCCATTCAAACTGGGGTGAGTAAAATTACCAAGTTCAAAATGCGCGCCCCGATACAACGATATGCCTATCTGAGGGCCTGTATGATTATGTCAATGATTCAATGCACAGAGACCAGTTTTGTGGGCGGTGGGTGAAGAGTCTGTGTCACCCCTGGCCCTGTGTCCCCTTAACCTACCTAATACACAAGAGTTCACACGTGAACAAAGGCGGTACAATACAGCGGGAGTGATGCCAGGGGGAGGGGGGAGAACACAGGGAGAGTGAGTGATGTGGTTTGCCTCAGATGGTAGGTAGGTAACTGCCTGAATATAGGACTGCCTGGGCTTGGACAAAGGGGGATTTGGTTGAACCCATAGGTCAGGTCAACACCCACTCGCAAGGGGCGTGACCTGTAGGGTAATTAATCATCTGGTGCACCCTGACCTTTAGGGTAATTAGCCATTTGTTCTGCCCCAACCTTAGGACCACAGTCAGGTCACCCTAGCAAGGACGTGACCTGAAGGGATAATTAGCATATGGCCCAGGGCCGTGACTCTTTAGGTAATGTAGCCGGTTTGCTGCCCCAAAAATTGTGTGAAAAACATGTCTTTGTGAAACATGTGGTAAAAACATGTTCTCTGATGGGGGTCCTGGCACCAACCATATTTTACCATTAGTTTATGTTATTCGCTATCGAATTTTCGCTTTACGAGTACGGCAGGTGGATACCTAACTCTTCTATCTTCGGACCCTCCCTGCTTATTAAGGTATTAAGGTATACAATCACCCTTCATGCTCGCGGGTTTCGGCTCGCGGATTTTTTTTTTTACTCCCTCCCAATTGCTTGCTCTCGTACAGGGGCCTTATCCGCCCATGTATGGAGTTATGTCTCGCAAGATTTGTTTGGGGAGGGCCACTCATACAAGCTCTGTCCTAAACATGTTGATGTCACAAGCTTTTCGTCTCATCAACTCTTCTCCTCTGACTGCTGTCTTCATCTTTAAATCACCATCCCAATGTTGCTTCTCTTGGGGCTCCTCTTTCTACCGTTTACTTTTCATGCTCACCTGCTCTTCTGAACTTGCTAACTGCATTGCCTCCCCACTCCCCACGCCTCGCTTGCACAAGACTTTCTACTCATTCTCGATCCCTATCTGTCCATCTTCCTAATGGCAAAGAGTTAATCATATCTTTACTCTTTCATCCTTTTCACATGGTAAACTCTGGAACTCTCTTCCTTTTCTATTTTTTCCACTTTTCCTATGACTTAAATTCTTTTCAAAAGAAGAGTAACAAGACACCTCCCGAACTAAATTGGGCCAACCCCTCTGTTTATTTATATCTCTTACTGTCTTCCTTTATAGGGACCCGACTGGCCACGAAATGGGGTAAATGGACTGACTAAGGTCTGCCTCGCGGATTTTACTATACTCAAGCGGGTTGTCTCTGGTTTCCTACCCCCGCGAGCAGGAAGGTTTTTGTATTTGGGGATCAATAAATTTCACTGAGAACCCTAATTCACAAGGGCTTTGATTAACATTTACTTGTGGGAGGATGTCATAATGATAAACATACCTGCTTCACTTTTACCACATGGGGAACACTTTCATTGTCGGGTTTTAGTAACTTAATAACAATGTTATATGCATCTGTCTCAGGTCGTCGCGGGCTGAAAGGTAAATCCGTTTTCTCATTGCGCAGATAGTATGTGGAAAGGGTGGAGGAGTGCTATGATACTTTCTTTCTTCTGCTAGTTCCATTGCCGAAGGGCGGCATAGTTGTTGGTCAGGAGTAGGAGAAGGATTAATAGGAAGAACTGATACCAGTAAAGCATATACACAGGGAGGTCCCCGTTATGTAACATTCGGTATACGAGAAATCCGACTATACGAGATGTGTAAAATTGAGGGTCTATTTTCAATATACGAGATCGAATCCAATGATACTATATTTCAAACTTGGGGTGGAGTAAAATTTATCAGTTTCAAGAAGAATGCGCGCCCATAACCACTCCTCCGCGGGCTGACAAAGGGGAATTTGGGTTGACCCCAGTGTGAGGTCACGCCCTAGCAGAGCCCGTAACCTGAATGGTAATTAGCATATGGCATGGCCTGGCATTTAGGGGTAATTAAGGCAGGGTGTGGGCGGCCCCAACCTTGCCGCAGTGCAGGTCAGCCCCTAGCAAGGCTGACCTGAAGGGTAATTAACATATGGGGCGGTTTGACCTTTAGATGGTAATTAGCCAGGTGTGCGGCCCCACTCTTTGGACCCCTACCTACCTTGCTCTTGTCATCCACGCGGTGTCCCCTACATTACAACGTCTTTTTTGCTTGTTATGGCATGTGTTATGTTTAATTAATGTGCAGTTATGTTTATTTTTGTGTGCTACTTTTCTCTTTCAGAATGCTTTTTCTACAGAATAGGAAGTACAGTGTGGGTAATATAGACGCTGTGTGATTTGTTTGTTCTGCTATAGTTTTATTTTAGCTTGAAAAACACTTTTTTTTTTTTTGTTTTTTTTTTTTTTTAAATGATGGAGTCCTGGGAACCAACCTATATTTTTACCATTAGTGTTTATTTTGGTTTTGTTATAAACGAGATTTCGCTTTTAGAGTATGCCAGGTGGAACCTACCTGCTCGTATCTCGGGACCGTCCCTGTATGTCTATAACAGTGTATCTTGCTGACTACATACTACTATCAAACTACATTAAGAGCACAATTGGAAACAGGATCCATTGCCCTAAAGAGGTATCGGAACTGGAAGTATTCAAGGAAGAATGTGGATGAAAGTAGTCATGCAAGGGCTAAAACTAACCACTAACCTACATCAAGCCGGGGGATGTTGGGTTACCGTATTTTACGCTATAAGACACTTTTTCCCCTAAAAAATACCCTACAAAATACATCATCATCTTTCCAAGAACGAATGTTGTTAAAGGTTAGCTTAGGTATCAATTCAATTCAGCCCCTTTATGATGTAACTTCAGTACTTACCTGTTTACAATTTTTCAAATACCACGAAGACATCTAAATCCCCGTAATCTGTCAACACCCTGTGAGTTTAAACTACGGGTATAGCGGATCTATCCGCCTCGGCAGATAGCGCCAACGAAGCGCCAACCTCATCGTCTGCTAGTGTTGATGTATCATTTAACCACCGACCAAGCGCACCGTATCACAAGCTCTTTTCAGTCTTGGAAACTATCACCATGCGAATTCATCAAAAGATTTTACTTATACTACCGCATACAAGCTAGAATTTGTATGATAACCCAAAGAACATGGAACACAGCAGCAGAAAGACGACTTCGGACCACCGCCTACCGAGAACATTGGTAGTATTTTTACTAACAAGCCTACCGGTAAGAAACTATTTAAAAAAAAAAAAATTTATAGAAAATTCTTTCCAAATCAGGGTGCGTCTTTCCGAGATGCAGCGTCTTTATAAGCCGTAAATACTTTTATATCTCGTCGGGGCATTATCAAAACCCCTTTATTTTACAGTACACATCTAGTCTGTTTTTAAATGTAGTTATTGTGCTGGCTACGACATTAGCTGGAATTTGTTCCCCGATTAAACATTGAATAATATATTATCGGAATCTGTGATGAAACGCTGACTATTCTTTTTAAACCAGTTTTTTTGTTGTCACTTAAGAGCTCTCTCTCTTTCTCTCTCTCTCTTCTTCTCTCTCCCTCTCTCTCCTCTCTCTCTCCTTCTCTCATCCGCCCTCGATCTCTCCTCTCTGTCGAGTCGTCTCTCTCTCCTCTCTCTCTTTCTCTCTCTCCTGTGTGGTGTACAGGGAGGGGGTTCCGCGTTATAGGCGAGCATTCAATATACAGGAATCCTCTGATACGAAGATGTGTAAATTAGGGTCCTATTTTCCATATACGAGATCGAAAATCCCAATGTACGACATTCAAACTGGGGGAGTAAAATTACCACAGTTATTTACTAAGTAAGTTACAAGTTGACTTTACTAAGTAAATTACAAGTTATTTACTAAAATTATAAAGTGCATTTATGACTATCTGATTTTACCTAAGGTTGTACGGTAATTTTCCTAGAGGTTGGTTTCAATCAACTTGAAATATGAGTAATTCTGGTGGCATTTGTAGACTAATGTGGCCTAACAAAAATTCACAACCCTGGGCGAGAAGCCAGCAACGGACTAGTATGGCCAGCAACGGACCATGCTCGCACTAGCCGTACTATACCTAACTTTTCCCTACGACGGAAGCTACAAAGCTCCTCGATAGGTCGTAAACGAGTAAGGAAGCGTGTTGTTGACTGGCTTAAGGGCGTCACCCGTCTCCAGCCAATGAACAAAACTAGTTTTTTAAAAAACTGTCTCGCAGACTCGAACAAGACAGTAGACCATATTTCCTGGCAGAAATGGCATTCCAGACGGCCTCTCCTCGTCTCGTCATCGGGGGATACCGCTTTGCATGGGTCGCCGTCATCTAAAACGAATTCTCGTTTTATTTTGGGAATGCGGTGCAATTTTAAGGAGTTTTAAGCGTGTATCAAGATAGTAAGTGTACATAAAATAAGTAGAGGGAGCCTGGTTGTTTGTCTAGAGTTGTATGTGGTTTGGTAGTAATGTGTGTATGTGGGTTAAAATGAATGGAATGATTTGTGTGGATAGGGTTGGGGGCCGTCTCGCGCGGTAAGAGTTTCTCCGTGTCATCACTGCCACAGCCGCCAGCTCGGGCCGGAGCAGGTCACGCATACACATCGAGGTCGACGAATGCTTTAAAATCATCCTTATATCAAGGTGACACACGGTGCTCAGACGAGTTGATTTAGATATGACACGTGGTATATAAACATCTCAACCATAATCACTAAGTTGTATAATAACGAGTAATAATACGTTTAAGCTCTGCCACAACGGACCTACCTTGGGCGGAGGAGACAGCGACCTGCCCCGTCCAGCCCGTTCCTCTCTCAGCAACGCGCCGTCATCCTCCTCACCTGTGCCTTCCTGAAGAAGACAGTCAGCTTCCTACGCTTGTGATAGCACCATAGTGATATCACCAGTGACTCATAGCTTCCTCAAAGGATCCTCGCTTTCCTACTAATAATTACCAAGACATCTCCCGCTGGCGGTTGATGCATCGGCTGCCGCCCGCACAAACACAACACAACACCACCGTTATCATCTGTAATAATATGTGCCTTCCTGAAGGAAAAATCCAGGTCAGCTCCCACGCCTGTGATAGCACCATAGGATTCACCAGGGATCATAGGATTCCCTCAGGGGGTTCTCGCCCCCTACTAAATATGTCCAAATTTTTTTTTAAGCCTTGAAAAACATGTTGATTGTGTTTTTGTTTTTTTTTAATTGATGGGTCCTGGAACCGAACCTATATTTTACATTAGTTATGTGTTTCGTTATACGATATTTCCGCTTTACGAGTATGCCAGGTGGAACCTAAACTGCTCGTATCTTCGGGACTTCCCTGGATTTACCTAGTTGTGTTTCCACAGGGTCTGAGCTACCCTCGGGTGGGCCGTCTCCTTATCTACCTTTTATCGCCCGTCTTTCTTTCAATTGGTGCACATTATGTGCCGATACCACCTCCTCATTTATCCATTCCAACTTGCTACATTTCTAATGAGGGAAGCTGTACTTCAGTTATGTTGTTCAGGCATCTCTCTTTTCCTAGTTTTTTTGTATGTCCTTTTGTGTATCGACCTTCTCTTTGTTTCCGGTCCAGTATTCCTCTCATTCTCCTGTTTCTTCAATCTTTGTTATCAGCTTAAAATATTTTATTAAGTCCTCCTCTTTCTCTTCTCTGTGTGAGGGTTGGTAACTTTATGATTTCCGTTAACCATTATCCCCTAAAAAGTTCTTCCGCTAGCTCTGGTAGCCATCTTTGTTGCCATATTCTCTGTCTCCTCATCCAAGCTTTTTCACATGGCTTCTTTTTATATGGGTCTCATACATGGCAGCACATTCCATTTTTGGTTGAAACATTGTAGTAATTATCTTTCTCATCAATACAGTAAAGCACCTTATAACTCGCACTGTGTAACAACTCGGATTTGATATAACTCGGCATGCAAAGACAAGTGTGTGTGTGTGTGTGTGGGGTGTGTGTGTGTTTTTTTTTTTTTTTTTTTTTTTTTTTTTATTTTTTTTTTTTTATTTTTTTACACCTAATGGCCTAATAGCAGTGTAGGCAGTGAGCTCCATGGATGTGATGTGCCTGGATGGCTCACTCGAGGTGCTTGTGATAGTTGGCCCTCGGCCCGTGGGTGGTGCCCAGGCAAGGATTCTTATTAGTGATGTGCCTGTGATTAGAGGCATCATGCCGCCCCCCTTGGTCCTCCATTGCCCTCGCACGTCGAAGGTAAGAGTTTACTGGATAGGGACATAGTGGTGCAGTACTTAAGTGCTCAAGTGATGTAAAATTAAGTTGTACAGGTACCAGTACTGTGTATACAATACAGTACAGAGTTTGATATTATAAGTGATAAAGTGATACCAGTGTTAAATGCACTGAGTCCCCCCCTAACATCTTCCTACATGTTTACAACAAGGCTCCGCCTCGTCCTTGATTAATGCTGTGCCACCCGTTCACTGGTAGTGTTGTTTTATGCTTCTACAGTACTGTATTTACACTTTAATTTTTTTTTTTTTTTTTTACCCATATCAGAGAGGACAGTGGCATAACCACCTCGGCACATTGAATACTCGGCAAAGGGCCAGAGCCCCTATCGTGCCGAGTTTCTAAAGGCTTTTACTGTATAGAGTTGTGATTATACAAAGTGATTCAAGTGATACCAGTGTTAAAATGCGACTGAGTCCCCCCTAAAACATCTTCTAACATGTTACAACAAGGCTCCCCTCTTCCCCTCATCCTTGATTCCAGGCTCTGCTGCTACCCGTTTTACATTGGTAAGGGTGTAGTTTTTCTATGCTTTTACAGTACTGTATTTTTTTTTTTTTTTTTTTTTTTTTTTTTTTTTTTTTTTTTTTTTTTTTTTTTTTTTTATAACCCATATCAGAGGAGGACATTGCATACTCGGCACTGAATAACTCGGCAAGGGCCATGAGCCCCTATCGTGCGAGTTATAAGCTTTTTACTGTTTTGTGTCCATGTATGAATGCCACTCTAATATTCTTTATATCCTGTATGTATCTCCAAATATTTTATTTTATGTTTTTTTTCTGGTTGTAACTTATTTACTGCATTAGCACTCCCGAGGTCATTTTTCTTCCTGAACCTTTGCAATTATTTCATTTCCCATTTATTATATAGCCATTTAATATATCTTTTCGCTTATGCAATTTCCCATGCGTGCGATGACCCTTATTTACATTAAATTTCCATTTTCCCATCTTCTGCTCCATTTTCGTAGATCTTGTTCAGGTCATTTTGTAGTGTTTCTACCACAATCTTGTATAGCTTTTTTTTCTGTTTAATAGTTTTGCAGCATCCGCAAATGACTATATCAACTTTTTATTTCCTCCGTCATGTCATTGCGTAAATCATGAACATTATTGGTTCCAAGGACTGATCCTTGTGGTACCTCCACTATATAATGTTTCACATCCATTCATACTTTTCCTCCTCCACTTAACTATTCTCATTTCTCTTCCTCTCCATAATTTTCCATCCAGCTTTTGATCAACCCTGTGTTGCCGTCCTAAATTTTTCAATTTCCAAATAGCCTTGCATGTGGAACTTTATCAAATAGCCTTTTTAAGATCTAGATATACACAATTCTGCCCACCATATCGTTCTTAGTGTTATATCAATTACTCTTGAGTAAAAAGCTGATTAAGTTGGTCCACAATGATCTCTTTTTTTCCTAAAACCATACTGCTGGTCTGTTTTATCCTTTAAATTTTCTAGTCATTTGTCCGGGATATCTTGCATACTGTGCTAGTTAATGACACTGGTCTACTAGTTTTAGGGGTTCAGCCTTCTTAACCCATTTTGTCTATATTGGGCACTTTAATCTCTCTCTTCCACTCCTTTGTCACTTTTCCTGTTACTATTAGGCACTTGGGAGGCGGTAGTCGGAGTGGTTAGCGTCCCCCAACTGGCGTTCCCTCCGTGACCCGAGTTTCCATCCCGAAGAAAACCAAAACCTTTCTGCACGCGTTGAGTGGCCTAAGAATACCCACAATGCCCTGCCCATCAACTCTAACTTGATGCGAGTGCATCGGAGAACACTGGGGGCGGCATGAGCCTCTAAATCACAGGCGTCATTTTAGAGAATCCTGCCTGCGCCACCACGGGGCGAGGACCACCCCATCAGAGCACCTCAGTGAACCTCCAGACCTACCATCTCGAGCATTGGTTCCACCACTGCCTACAGGCACTATACGGCACAATGTAAAAAAAACAAAAAAAAAAAAAAACTTTATTATCTAATATCTATACGGTTCAACCAACGGCTTTTTCTGCACTCTTTTAAAACATAACCCTGGCCACTCCGTCTGGTCCTATTGCTTCTCTCCTCAAATTCTTTTCAACAGTGCACACAACTTCCCTTCCTGTTTCTATTTTATTTTTCCACTCCTTTCTGACATTTTTCATTCCTTTGCGGTTCATTGAATTTTGATTCTTTTGTGATATTGCTGAAATTTTTATTTATAATTTCACTCACTATTTTTGGATCTATCATATATCATCTTACCTTCCTTTCAGTCTTTCCACTTATGTCCTTATGCCTTGATTCTTTCCATTGATAAATCTGTAGAAAAGTGTTGGGTCTTCCTTACACTTTTCAATATATCCTTCCATTAGACTCTTCTCTTCCTCTCCTTATGCACACATATTCATTTCTTGTTAATTTATAGTCTTTATGTTTCTTTGGTCCAATTTCTTTACTTTTTCCATGCCTCATCTCTTATTCTCTTTGCCTCTCACATCTTCCATAAACCATTTTTCTTTCCCTTTTCTCTTGGTGTATATAGTTGGTACGGTGTTTTTCAACTCCTTGCTCATGATATGACCATCAGAAAAAAATGTTGTGTTATTGCACTTGCACATCATCCACTCCTTTCATTTCTTCGCTAGGTCTATACCTTTTGTTAACCTAGTCAAGTCGTGCTTGGTTCGTCATCTCCCCCTATATCTTGTGTTGTTCTGTCACCCATTGGAGTCATCGTGTTTTCCATTGTCAGTTTCAAAATCTATCTCCCCCTGACGTATTTTCATTTCCTCCCTTCAAATGTCTCCCATTTTACTTTCTTTGCAGTTAAAATCTCCAACCAGCAGTGACTCTCATAACTATTCTTGATTAGTTGGTTTAAGTACTTCAAGTGTCTTTCAATACTTTCTTCATGTTATTTCCTGTTCCGTATTTTTCTGGGGTGTTACATAGGTTACCTACTATTTTGTCTGTGTGTCTCTTTTCTGACTTCTATTTGTAATCCTCACTATTGTCACTCTTCCTTCTCATATCACCCACTTTTCTTACCTTCACCCCTAATTTTGTCAGTATCACAACTCCACCACCTCTTCTACCATCTTCTGTCCACCTTCTCCACATGTTGTATTGTTGCTTTATTTATCACTTATACTTCCTTTACTAATTTTGTTTCTGTAAACATACTAAACGTCCTGGATCGTTGTTTAATAAGCGTAATCTTTAGTTCTAAGCCTTCTTGGTATAATTCCATCTATATTCGTATACATACTCTACACTTTCATTTCAAATTTTTTTTGCATAAATTTTATCCTCGACCGGCCATTTTCCTTTGTCTGTTTTCTGTATATACCGACTTTACTCACATCTTTCGTTCAGAACCGTCCAAAAAAGTTGTTTTTTCTCCTCCTTCTTTTCTTCTTTTTTTTCAGTTTTTTCTTATTTGGCTTTCTTTAAACTTTTTCATTTCTTCTTAATTCAGTGCTTTTTTTTAATATAGACTTACCTGAAAATCTGCAGTTGATCTCAGCCTGAAGGCTCTCCTTCAAGAATTTCTTCGTGTTGCCCTCGTGAACTTTTAGTCTAGTTTTATCGGTCTTTCTTTGCCCTTCTGCATAGGTCCCAGATCTTACTACTTCTTCCACTTCATCTCAAATCTTGCCTACTTCTTCCTCATCATTAATAATCATCAAAACACCCTTTACGGTTTTTACCTTCTTCCTCTTTTCTCTTAATCTTAAACGGATATCGTTCTCCTTCAGTCTAAAAATAATCCACCATTTTTTCTTCTCTGGCTGCATCCCTTATTACCCTCTCACGCACGAAAGTTTAATAAGTTTTTCCATCCACTGCGACTCCGTCTTATGCTCCCTAAGGGGCCCGCGAAATGGCCTGACTGTATGTGCGGGCGAATTATTTTTTTATGTTATCAATTTCATTCACCAACGTTTATTCTTTTTTTTCCCTGGCATTTATTCTCCTATCATTGGTTTTGCAAGAGTTATTCTGCCTTATGAAAGAAAACAAAATAACAGAATGCAAATAATAGCCGGAATTTTACCGACTGAGTCCCGAAAAATATTGGTAAAGAGAAATTAAGAAATAATTACGTTCACCACTTCGTAGCTCGAAACTTCCTGAGTCAAATTTTTATGGTTTATTGCCAATAAAAGCGTATTTTTATATGAGGATTCCAACGCTACCATTAATCATTTCTCGTATGGCCAGTACGGCCAGCTCTGGGACAAAAACGTTTTCAAAAGGGACGACATCCGCGCTCACAAGACATAGGCTGCCCTCTGAGTGAAACTGAGACACAAACCCTTATCATTTCACATCCACTCACACGAGAGTTGACAATTAGTTTATTTTATAGGTTTACAGCTTGATCTTTACGCAATTCTGATTAAATACTTTATTTTTGAAGGATTTTTAACTGTTTTTTGACTGCAATTCGCGTCAAAAGCTCAGATTTACA
Organism: Chionoecetes opilio; assembly: GCA_016584305.1. NCBI lineage: Eukaryota > Metazoa > Arthropoda > Malacostraca > Decapoda > Majidae > Chionoecetes > Chionoecetes opilio. The sequence continues at coordinate 48,797 of JACEEZ010003180.1, forward strand.
GACGGGCCCGTTTTGGACGCGATCCGTCACTGGGGTGCGTTAGAGGGTTAATTCTCATACTTTTCATAAACTTTTACTACTTCTTTCTTAATATGTTCCACTGTACTCTTTCTTTTGTTGTTTCTATAACTTCTTTAAAAATACGGGATTAAAAAAAGAAATACAATAACAAGACCTTCTATTGATATACTTCATGTCAAAAGTTATCTGACAAAATTTTAATAGCGACGTATTTAATTGAATTCCTTGTTTATGCATATTTCTTCATAGTCTCATAATGGCATATATTTAGTGTGATTTACTGTGTTCTAGTGATAATCTTATAGAAGAAAACATTTCCAAAGATAACAGTTATCATTCATACTGATAAATGTATTGGTAAGGGCTAATTACTCTGGCAATTAAACTTTTTCCCCGGGTTCCTCGCTCGGCTCCACGGCCAGGATCGCTTTGTTATTGTTTGTCACGTGATCGTGACGTCACGTGCATGCCATCTATACTAGCACTGAAGGAAGCTATCAGGAAAGTGTGGCGGGAGCTTTCCCCTGATCTATTGCATCGGCTAATTTACTTTGTACCAGAACATCTGGAATTAGTTGTCACCAATCACCAATCAGAATGTCAGAATGTCAATCAATGTCAGAATCACCAAGTACAGGGAGGTCCCGTTATACGAACATTCGTTATACGAGAAATCAATATACAAACTTAGTCAATTAGGGTCTATTTTCAATATACGAGATCGAAAATCCAATGCTACGACATTCAAACTGGGGTGAGTAAAATTACCAAGTTCAAAATGCGCGCCCTACCACGTATGCATCTGGGCTGTATGATGATGTACAATGATTCAGATGCACAGAGACGAGTTTGTGGGCAGTGGAAGAGGTCTGGCACCCCTCCTTGTCCCTTAACCTACCTAACACAGAGTTCACACGGTGAACAGCGGTACAAGTACAGCGGAGTGATGCCAGGAGGAACACAGGGAGAGGAGTGATGTGTTGCCTCAGATGGTAGGTAGGTAATGCCTGAATATAGGACTCCTGGGCTGGACAAAGGGGGATTTGGTTGACCCCAGTCAGGTCACCCCTAGCAAGGCGTGACCTGTAGGGTAATTAAGCATATGGTGCGACCTGACCTTTAGGGGTAATTAGCCAGGTGTGCTGCCCCCCAAACCTTAGGACCACAGTCAGGTCACCCTAGCAAGGCGTGACTGAAGGGTAATTAAGCATATGCCCGGCCTGACCTTTAGGGGTAATTAGCCAGGTGTGCTGCCCCAAAAATTGTTGGGAAAAACATGTCTTTGTGAAAACATGTGGGAAAAACATGTCTCTGATGGGGTCCTGGAACCAAACCTATATTTTACCATTAGTTATGTATTTCGCTATACGAGATTTCGCTTTACGAGTACGGCAGGTGGAACCTAACTCTTCGTATCTTCGGGACCTCCCTGTATTAAGGTTAAGGTATACAATAAACCCTTCATGCTCGCGGGTTTCAGGCTCGCGGATTTTTTTTACTCCCCAATTGCTTGCTCTCTACAGGGGCCCTTCCCCCCATGTATGGTATGTCTCACTTTTGGGAGGATTCACTATACAGCTCTCTAACAGGGTTTGAGTCATAAAGTTTTGTTCATTCAACTCTTCTCTCTGATTGACTGTCTCAATCTTAAATCACCTCACAATGTTGCTTCTCTTGCTCTTTCGACCGTGTACTATCATGCTCACATGTCTTTGAACTTGCAACTGCATGCCTCCCCCACTCCCACGGCCTCGCTGCACAAGACTTTTCTACTCATTCTCATCCCTATTCTGTCCATCTTCCTAATGCAAGAGTTAATCAGTATCTTTACTCTTTCATCCCTTTCACTGGTAAACTCTGGAACTCTCTTCCTGTTTCTATTTTTCCACTTTCCTATGACTTAAATCTTTTCAAAAGAAGAGTAACAAGACACCTCCCGAACTAAATTGGCCTACCCCTCTGTTTTTATTTTATTCTCTTACTGTCTTCTTTATAGGGACCGGCGACGAAATGGGTAAATGAATGACTAATGTCATGCTCGCGGATTTACGATACTCGCGGGTGTCTCTGTTCCCTAACCCCCGCGAGCATGAAGGGTTTGTTGTATTTGGGATCATAAATTTCACTGAGAACCATAATTAACAGGGCTTTGATTAACATTTACTGGTGGGAGGAAGTCATAATGTAAACAACCTGCTTCACTTTTACACAAGGGGGACACTTTCATTGTCGGGTTTTAGTAACTTAATAACAATTTATATGCATCTGTGCTCAGGTCGTCGCGGGCTGAAAGGTAAAATTCCGTTTTCTCATGCGCAGATAGATAGTGGAAAGGGTGGAGGAGTCTATGATACTTTCTGCTAGTTCCACTGCCGAAGGGCTGGCATAGTTGTGGGCAGGAGGAGGAGAAGGATTAAATAGGAAGAACTGATACCAGGAAACATATACACAGGGAGGTCCCGTTATACGAGCATTCGGTATACGAGAATCCGACGATACGAGATGTGTAAATTAGGGTCTATTTTCAATATACGAGATCGAAAATCCAATGATACGATATTCAAACTGGGGTGAGTAAAATTATCAAGTTCAAAATGCGCGCCCTACCACTCCCGGGCTGAACAAAGGGGAATTTGGTTGACCCCAGTGAGGTCACCCCTAGCAAGCCGTGACCTGAAGGGTAATTAAGCATATGGCATGGCCTGGCATTTAGGGGTAATTAGCAGGTGTGCGGCCCCAACCTTGGGACCGCAGTCAGGTCACCCCTAGCAAGCGTGACCTGAAGGGTAATTAAGCATATGGGGCGGTTTGACCTTTAGAGGTAATTAGCCAGGTGTGCGGCCCAACCTTGGGGGCCCCTACACTACCTTCCCTTGTATCACGCGGTTGTCCCCTACATTACAACGTCTTTTTGCTTGTTATGCATGTTTTATGTTTAATTAATGTGCAGTTATGTTATTTTGTGTGCTATTTTCTCTTTCAGAATGCTTTTTCTACAGAATAGGAGTACAGTGTGGTAATTAGACGCTGTTTGTGTTTGCTTTTATTTCTTTTTTTTTTTTTATTTCCGTCTTTTCTCCAAATTTTCAACAGCGGGACTCTGCTCTCTTTAAGTGAACTATCAATTACACTATGTAACTTTCCGGCTAGTTGGTTACTGCACTCTTTCATTATCCAGTTCGACACTCCATCTGGACCCGGGGCTTTTCTCACATCTTGACTTTCCATTAGCCTTTTTACATCTATTACGTCTACTTTTATGTCTTCCATTATATTTTCTTTTGCTATTATATTTTTCGTTTTAAATTCACTTTCTCTTGTAAATACAGTCTGTAAGCACTTATTCATCACCTCGGCCTGTTGTAATGCATCTTCATACACTATGCCTTCTACCTTCAGCTTATCTATTCCTTCCTTGTTTTTGTGTGTGCGTGTGTGTGTGTGTAGTTGTAACATAATCAAGATTTGGACCAAACTTGGTATACCAAGTCTATTTGGTATAAGGAAGAACTGATTTCATTTTGGATGAAATCTATTGGCACCTGTTGCCATGGCAACCAATTGATGAAATATCCGACCGGAGGTATGCGTTCATACTGAGTGTGTATATATATATATATATATATATATATATATATATATATATATATATATTTATTATATTTTATTATATTTCTTTTTTTTTTTTTAACCTTTTTTTTTTTTATGAAATCGAATCACAACTATTGCCATGGCAACCAATTGATGAAATATTCGGGCGGAGGTATGCGCTCTACTGAGTGCCCCCCCCCTAGTTTTCTTATGTTCTTATGTTCTTACTAGCCGCAAAGCCGCCCTCCGGGCGGACTTTTTGGCTAGCTCCTGCGGAGGGCTACTGGTGGGCGCTCGGCCCACCACCTGTGTTTGGTGGGCCGAAGGCCCACCAAACACAGACTCTCCAGATAGCCCTTCTAACTTTCCTGAAATCATGGATGTAGAAATGTATGAATTAACGCCAACCCATTCACATCACCCCCAACCCATTCACTCACCCATTACCCATCACCCCCCACCCATTCACTCACCCACTACCCATCACCCCCCACCCATTACCCATCACCCCCCACCCATTACCCATCACCCCTCACCTATTCCCTCACCCATCACCCATCACCCCCAACCCATCACCCCCCACCCATCACCCCACACCCATTACCCATCACCCCACCCATTCACTCACCCATTACCCATCACCCTACATCAAGGTTTCCTCAATTCTCGCAACCCACATTTTTTTTTTTCACAATTCCCGCTACTAGGCTACTAAAAAATAAAAAAATAAAAAAGTGATCGGATCATCTCATAAGTGGGCTTAAAATGTGCCCCTGGTCGAGCTGGTTCCAAAACTGTGCCATATGATGGAATTGTGCCACGGGGGGTACACACACTTTCGCTTATATTATTATAGATTTTCAAAGAGGTAGAGGAGTGGGAAAAACAGAGGGAGGGGGAAGTATGGTAAAGAGAAAGAGGGAAGGAAGATCTGAGGCAGTACATGCCAGATCGGTCTTGCAGTAACTATTGTAGTGTTATGCAGTAACTATTGTAAAGGTGTATTTTAGTGTTTGCAGCTCGTGCGCAATTTACTTTACTATACAGTAAAAGCCTTATAACTCGGCACGATAGGGGCTCTGGCCCTTGCCGAGTTATTCAATGTGCTGAGTTATGCAATGTCCTTCTCTGATATGGGGAAAAAAAAAGAAAAAAAAAAGAGAAAAAAAAGGGACATTCATAAAAACTACACTTACCAGTGAACGGTAAGTGAGTGTAAGCGAAGAGAGGCAATTATAGCATCAATATGCCGAGATACATTATTTTTTGCCGACTTTCTGTTTACATGTTCACACAAGAAGTTGTGAGGGCATGATATGCCGAGTGAAAACCATGAGATGCAGTTTAGGTGAGGCGGTAGCAGAGTGGTTAGCGTCACCGGGTGGCGTTCTCGAAGACCCGAGTTCGATCCCGAATGAGACCCATAAATCCACTTGAAATCTTTCTGCACCGTCGAGTGGCCTAAGAACACCCACATGCCCTGCCCATTAACTCCACCTTCGACTGTGAGTGCATGGGAGGACACAGGGGGCGGCATGAGCCTCTAATCACAGGCGTCAGTCCAGGGCTGGATTAATGGGGGGGCTACCGGGGCTCTAGCCCCAGGGCCCCCACCAAAAGGGCCCCCACCATATATATATTAGCTTTAAGCAGTAATATTAAAAACATTGGCAATTTACAAAACCAAAACATATTTGCCTGTCTCTGTTTCATCCTTTATCTCTGAGTACCAGTCTATGCATTAATAGTTCTTTGCCAAACATAGGCCTCAAAATACCCACAAAAGTGCTTAATTTTCATGCAAATATAGGGCCCCCACAAAAGCTGAGCCCCAGGGCCCCCACAGCTCTTGATCCGGCTCTGGGCGTCACTATAACAATCCTGCCTGCACCACCACGGGCGAGGGTCAACCATCACAGCCCTCGAATGAGCCTCCAGGGCCTACCATCCCACCCCTGTAGCTCACAGCATACAAGCGCTATAGGCATAGGTGTAAAAAAAAAAAAAAAAAAAATTGTCTTTGCCATGCCGAGTTATATCAAATTCCGAGTTATACAGTGCCGAGTTATAAGGCTTTTACTGTACTGTGATATTACATTCAATTTTATTAAACTTAACCATTTATTTCAGCTTTTTTGTCATTTATTGCTTTTAAAGATGTAAATATAGTATGTCTTTAATTATTTTAAGGAAATGAGGAGTCCAGGGGTAGTTTTTCTAGAGAGGGGGAGTTTCTTTTGCTTCAAATTTTTTTTTTGCAGATATGAAACTTTTGCGTCCATTACTAATACCTAACCCTCGCGAATGATAAGGTTCGACATCATTGCATAAGTAAATATCTATAATAATATAAGCGAAAGTGTGTGTGTCTGTGTGTGTGTGTGTGTGTGTGTGTGTCCGCTCTAGGTTCCGCCCCCCGTGGCGGAATCTCATCATATGGCACAGTTTTGGAACCGGGTTGACCAGGGGAAGGTTTTAAGACCACTTATGGGATGATCCGATCACTTTCTTCTTCTTCTTTTTTAGTAGCCTATTAGCGAGAATTGTGAGAAAAAAAAAGTGGGTTGCGAGAATTCAGGAAACCTTGATGTAGGGTGATGGGTAATGGGTGAGTGAATGGGTGGGGTGATGGGTAATGGGTGTGGGGTGATGGGCGAGTGAATGGGTTGGGGGTGATGGGTGATGGGTGAGGGAATAGGTGGGGGTGATGGGTAATGGGTGAGTGAATGGGTGTGTGGTGATGGGTAATGGGTGAGTGAATGGGTGGGGGGTGATGGGTAATGGGTGAGTGAATGGGTGGGGGGAATACATACATTTCTACATCCATGATTTCAGAAAAGTTAGAAGGGGCTATCTGGAGAGTCTGTGTTTGGTGGGCCGAGGGCCCACCAATAGCCCTCCGCAGGAGCTAGCCAAAAAGTCCGCCCAGAGGGCGGTTTTGCGGCTAGTACTATACTAAAGCTCTTAGTGGTGTAAATTTCTTATTTTTATTTTTTGAAGAAATGAATTCTAAATATGCAAAAAATACTAGTTTTTTATTTATAAATTTAAATTAGTCAGGACATGGAACAAATAATGAAATAAAAGATCAAAATGAGCTAACAGCATGAAAATTGATCAAGTGCATATCAGCCAACTAAAGTGTGGTCTCCACTTGTGAGAGGATAACGAGCAATGAAAAGACTGGATTTTACTAGTGTTGGGAGATACCACCAGTTTTTTGTAATCTCGATTACTGATTACTTCGGCGAAAGTAATCGATTAGTAATCGATTACCTTTACGATTACTGGATTCTGAGATGAAGGGTTTGTTTTTCAATGCCCCTCCTTACTGTACCAACCCACCACCCACTACCCACTACCATTACTGCAGTGCCTGTACAAGTTCGTGCTACCCTGGGTGCCCCCTTGGTGTTTCTGTTTCTCAATTTGCCAAGTCATGTTCTTTTTTTCATTAGCTACTTCTTTCTTTGATTTAGAATTCTAATTAAGAAACCTGTTCATTGTTCAAAAGCTTCCTTATATGAATATACATATGATGGATACACCACATTATGCAAACTACTTTTTATTGAGTATTAGAACAAATACAGTATTTATGTATTTATGAATTGTATGCATCAGGCTACATTTTTCTCATGATTTTTCTTCTGCTTGGCAGTTCGTATCTAGGGTCGAGCCCATTCACAAATTTTTGAAACCCAGAGTCCTCTACTACTGAAGCAAGCTGTATATCAGTGGTTATCATTTGCAGCAGTAACTTATCCAGTTCCTTACTCTTCTGCGACCCAGGAGGGTATTTCCCTTTTTTGGGCAAGAAAGTATCAATGGTACATTGCCTCTGTCCGGTTTGGTCTGATGCTGTTGGTTTCAGTGAGTTTTTGCTCCTTAGCACTTTCATATGTACTACCATGTTTGGTACTCAAATGCTTAAACAGGTTTGATGTGTTCTGAGAATGTTGGTATACTATACACCACAAACTAGGCATTTTGCTTTGCCTGGTGAATTGGCAACTTTTTCAAAATGTTCCCATATTACACTACTGCTAAGAGGACGCTTAATTTCTCTTCTGTCGCCATCCATGGTGCTGTGATTTAGTCAGCCTGGAAGTAAAATGAAAATACAAAACATTAATACCATCAAACCTCCCTAAATTTTGTTTTTAAGGAGGGCACTCTCCAAACTTAAGAGGCAACCATATGATCCTATTCAGCTGAGGGAGTCTCATGGTTACAACCATTGTCAGTCTTAATTTAGTGAGCGGTTACAATGATAATTTCCAGTTTAGTTTGGAACAGCATTTTATTCCAGGCAGTCTTTTTTTTTAGCAGGTAGCTTATATAGCCTGTTCCCTAAAGAACTAGGTTCTTTTAGAACAAAGCCTCTTGCTTCAATAGCCTATTCATAATTCCTGAGTCACAGGTGAAGTTGCAAGTCCTGCTTTACCTAGCAAACAGATTACTTGCATTCATAATTATAAATTGTACAGTACAATAAGTAGGCCTACACAGACACTCTGACACCCCAGTTGGTAGCTGGTGCCACTTAGGTTACATGATTTTATCTTCATCTGCCATAACAGGAGCCGTGTTCTCACTCTTATCTAATGCCAACTGTCCAGGGGTATAGACCAGTACTATACTCAATACCTGACAAATAGCACTTTGAAGAGCACAATAAAAATGCGTTGGAATGGCATACTTGAATTTGAATGGATGTGATGCAACCGCCAGCCAACTCTCTGGCAGACTGGCATAGGCCGAGTGCGCACGCACCCAGTGGCATTAAAGAAAACGTTCAAAGCATATACACCCAAACCTCGGCTATCGTGCATTCGGCTATCGCGCTTTATGGCTAGCACGCATACCTAAATGTACTACAATCCTCGGCTATAGCGCATCAAGCTACCGCGTTTTACGGCTATCACGCATCTATCTATCTATCTTTTTCTTTCTTTTTCTACATATGGGCTTATAGCGCGTGTAGGCAGTGACTTCTAGGGATGGAATGGTAGACCCTGGAGGTTAACTTGAGGGCTGTCATGGTTGGCCCTCGCCCGCGGTGGCGCAGGCAGGATTGTTATAGTGACGCCTGTGATAAGAGGCTCATGCTGCCCCCCTGTGTCCTCCGATGCACTCGCCGTCGTAGGTAGAGTTAATGGGCAGCATGTGGGTGTTATTAGGTTACCTTAACAGCTGTTGAGGCCAGGAAATACATACATACACAAACAAAGATAAGATGTGTATACAGTTGATTGTCGTATGTTATTACGATGTGATGTAAAAAAAATAATGGCATAGTTTTCAATCATTATAACATTGAAATGGAAACTCTATTACCCAAATACCCTTGAAACTGTCAACATTACACTACATTCAGTGTTGCTGAGTAGTCTATTACATATTGTCAATCCAGCCTATCTTGAGCCCTGGGTTGGGGTTGTGGAATTCCCACATTGTTGTCAAATCACCCTGCCACTACCTCAGCCAGCCTGCCACCCTCCTCACCTCTCTCTCGCTCTCAATATAGTTTACATACTTATTTACGTTGTAATTAGCTTATTTTGCTTGGCTGTGCAAAACACGAGAGTGCAATGCGGGGCAACCTTCCATGGCGGGCGAAGGACCATGAAATTATGAATGACTGGGTGAGCGCCCCTTGTTAACGATACTCGGGCGGCATTATCGCACTATGGTTGCCATGGCTACAGCCAGTCTTGGCCAGACCGAGTAAGGGATTGCGAAATGGTTTGTCAAATAATGACGTCAGGGGGCCGCTTACACAAAGTTTGTTACTGAACGCCAGGAAATTCTGATTTAACTCAAATATTTGACTGCTAAGCACTAAAAGTGTATTCACAAAACCTGTTTTTAGTTTCAACAATACTGTTAAGGCCTTAACTGTGCATTACCACTTCACAAACAGATGTTGGCTCTTTGGGGCCGCTAATCAAAGATGGCGGCCCAAGGAGAACATTCTCCTCAGCTGTGCATATATAAACAAAGGCAAGATGTATACATTTGATTATGGTATGTTATTATGATATGAAAAAAATAATAGTATCGTTTTCAATCATTATAACATTAAAATGGAGACTATGTTGCCCAAATACCCTTGAAACTGTCAATATTTTGGTTCATTTAGCATTGCTGAGCTGTTTGTTAGGATAAAATAGATACTTTCAACGAGGAATTAAGAATGAGGTCAAAAGTGCTCTTTTCCCATGTATTTTGATGTTTTGAGAATGATGGTCACATTAAAGAATATAGGAAATGCCTCATTTTGCCATTATCCCCCCTCCTTTGTTCTTGGTGTTGTTAAAAGCTGTAAAGGGATCCGTTAAGAAACCATATGAGTCCTGGTGATGTCCTATGATGCTATCACCGGCGTGGTACTTGGTCAGTCTTCTTCTGGATGACACAGGTAAGGCAGATGACAAATTGTTGACAACGTGTCGTCGTGAGGGGTGGACGCCCGCCGCCGACAGTAGGTGGCGCGGGAGTTCTCCCCCTCCTCAACAAAAATGGAGCCCTGTCGGGAATGTGGGGTTTTGGGTGGGGAAAGTTGAAACTAGTTTTATGAGGGGAGCAGATTATGCGGATGGCATAAAATATATCCGGTAAACACTCTATGGGATGACATAAGGCCGAAAATACATAAACATATATAACTGATAAAGTCTAAGGGTAAGCCTACCTATTCCTGGACAATTTCTAACCTAAGCCTAATGAGGCATTTCCGATTATTTTGATGTAACCATCATTCTTAACACATCAAAATGGATAGGAAAAGAGCTCTTCTAACCCCATACTGAGTTACTGGTTGAAAGTACCAAAATACAGAAAAAGTGGTAAAATATGTGGTCATCTTGGGGTCTTGGCACCAATTAGAATTATTACCATTAGTTCTATTGTTCGGCTATCGCGATTTCGGCTATAGCGCGCTGATAGCGGCACTAATTAGGCGCGATCGCCGAGGTTTGAGTGTACTCGAGTTTTCTTTTATTTCTCTGAGAAACATTTTCCGATAACTAAATTTAAACGTAAATAGAAATCTTCTGTAATAATCGTTTCAAGGATTTGGTTACCCCAAGTAATTTACTACAATATGTTTTCAGATAGTAATCGAAGTAATCGATTATGCCCACCACTAGATTTTACAAGAGTAGGGTGGGATGATGTGTGTATGGGAGGAAAGGCTCCTATAGAACATGATGATTGTGATGAAATACACGAAGAAGTGCGAGGATGGAAACTGAATGAAGTGGAAAGACAAGGAGTAAAGTTTAATGGACAGACAAATGAGGATTTCTGCTGTGGCCACACCTTATCTAAAAGGTAGTTCCCTGTAACAGGTATCATCATTTTTTTTATTACATCAAGAAGTCATTATGCAGAAATTATTTGTTATCTTGTAACTAACCTTAGAGTGGCCTGGGCATGAAGCAGCCTTTGAGTAAATTTCCCTGAGTGTCTTCTGCTACTACTTCAATGTGTGTGTCAGAAGGCCAATGGGGTACTTGAGCCCATGGAAGATGGAAAACTGGAGGTGGGGGTCGGGTAACAAACTCCCAGTGGTGGAAGGCCATGGTGTGTAAGTCTCTGAGCTCAACAATTCGAATCCCTGCAGTACTACACACAACAGACCTGCAAACATATACATAAATATTAATAGCACAGCTATTATAAGTACGAAATAATGCCGTGCCTCAAATCCTGTATCAGTGTTAAAAAAGTTGAAACAAAACAATTCCTGAAACTAATCAGTAAGTCACAGGGGTTCTTCTGCTGCATGACATTACATTGCAATGATGAAAAGTAATTCAATTCCACCACCAAATTCACAAAGTAAGACAAGTGATTGAAGTGAGCTATCAAGTGAGAGATTGCAGTGATGTTTTCTTCAAAAATGGAGTCCGTACACACTCATCACTATGATACAAGTAGATATATTCCATATTGCCTCCTCTTTACCAAATTATCATACATAGAAGGTATTAATATAGTGCTTCCTCATTATGCAATTGGATTACGTTCCTGAAAACCCAATCGTATATCAGTCCATAGTATATTGAACATGGGATTATTGGGGATGCGTTCCTAGAGCTATTTTGTTTTTACATTAAGTTGGTGAAATAATTGCTTAAGCTAATAGAAACACATATTATATGTATATTTGCATAAATTAACAAATATATAGAGCTAAATGAATAAATAAATTAGTAGACATGAACCTCACTTGTCTTTTCACCAGAAACACTTACTCCTAATCATCATCATTGTTGTTGTTAACATTATCATTGCAATTATTATCATTACTATTTGAACTGTCCGTACTGAATAAGAGGATGACGGCAGCCCACCGCACACTTTCCCCTCTTAATTGACAGGAATCGTACATGTCCAGTACAGGTACACACTCAGTTCACCAAATGTTACCTACCAATTGTTGCATGACAACATAGTAGATTTTTTTTTTTCATTATTATTATTGATATCAGAGCATCATTGTTTATATTATTTTCATTATTATTGTTATTACCATAATTATTATCATTATTACTATTATTATTATTTCTGTTTAACGTCAGATTTTCCCAAAATATCTTATGAGGTTAGAAGCCCGATGATACGCTTCCAACTACACTAGGGTCCCGCATAGAACGTGAAATTGGTCGATAAGCGAGGTCGTTCTATGTGAATTTGCTCTATGTGAAACACGAAGTCTTGAAGTCTATATTAAAAAAGCACTGAATGAAGAAGAAAGGAAAAAGTTGAAGGAAATCCAAGAAGTAAAGAGTTGAAGGAAATCCAAGAAGTAAAACAGAAAAATGAAGAAAGAACGGAGGAAGAAAAAGCAACTTTTTTTTTGGAGGGTTCTGAACGAAAGAGTGAGAAAGTGGTATATACAGAAAAAAGACTAAAGGAAAATGGGGTGAGGAAAAATAATGCAAAAAAGAAATGAAAGTGATGTACAGGTTGAAGTTCCCAAACTCGGCATCCCAAGACTCGGCAACACCCAAAACTCGGCTATGGTTCCGGATTTTCCAAAACACGGCAGAACACCCAAAACCCGGCGCGTAGTTGCCGGGTCGGCCGCTAGGTGCCACACTAGGCTGCTTGGTTTCCGATTTGTTTGTTGTTATTGTTCAGTGGTGTTGTGACTGTAGAGTTGTGTACACTGTTATTTTGTGTACTTCTACAGGTCTGTTATTGATATTATGGCTCCCAAACCATTTTTTTCCCCTTAATATATCTACGTTCTAAAAGTCGGAAAATTCCATTACTCGGCTGGTCCCGAGGTTGCCGAGTTTGGGAACTTCAACCTGTATACAAATATAGATGGAATTATACCCAGAAGGCTAGAACTAAAAGATTACTTATTAAACAAAGATCCAGACATAGTGTGTTTAACAGAAACAAAGTTAGTAAAGGAAGATCAAGTGATACTAAGCAACAAATATAACATGTAGAGAAGGGACAGAAGTGGTAGAAGAGGTGGTGGAGTTATGATACTGGCAAAATTAGGGGTGAAGGTAAGAAAAGTGTAGTATGGAGAAGGAAGAGCTGAAATAGTGAGTGTACAAATAGAAGTCAGAAATAGAGAAACACAGACAATAGTGGCAACCTATGTACCACCCAGAACAAATACCTGGAACAAGGAAGAACATGAGAAAGTATTAGAAGACACCTTGAAGTACTTAAACAAAATAATCAAGAATAGTAAAAAGATACTGCTGGTTGGAGATTTTAACTGCAAGGAAGTAAAATGGGAGACATTTGAAGGAGGAAATGAAAATACCTGGGGAGATAGATTGTTGAAACTGACAATGGAAAACACGATGACTCAATGGGTGACAGAAAACACAAGATATAGGGGAGATGATGAACCAGCAAGATTTGACCTAGGGTTAACAAAAGCAGGGCTTTGAAACGATTCAAGAGAACAAAAACCGAAACTAACAAAATTATGCTCTGAACAAAAACGGAAACGAAAACTTTATCATATTTTCTGTTCCGGAGCAGAAACGCTATTTTAAAATCCCTGTAACTGGTTAATAACGTAATTTTTTAATTCCATGCCATATTTGGTCATTAATCCATTTTCACTTCCAAATTATTTAAGTAAATACATCTGTATTACATACATACATAAATTAAGTCTACTGTATTTGTTCACTTGGCAATTGACGATCTGGTTCTGTTTCAAATAGTATCATATGTACCACTTTTCATTTAATTTGTGAAGAGTAACAATTTTTTTCCTTTTATAATTGTGAATTTTTGTCTTCGTGATATGCATCACGTTCCCTTATTTTATTACACTTTCCATTCGTGCAATCATTGAGCTATGATACTGCAGTTGGGTTTAAGAACATGCTTAGATTAATATCCAGTATTAAAAACTTGATAATGTATCATGAGTATGTGCTTAAACTGTTAACTGTGTTCATAGCCTAATGCTTGGTGTGCCAAATTTTGATGTGAGTGTCCTAGGTTGGAATCCTTGGAGTACCACATGTAGTCATTGATTTCATTGATTAGGTTTATTTAATTAGTGGGTTGGTGATATTTCTAATTAATTCAGGTTCAGGAGTAATTTTTAGTGAAATCTTCCTTTGTGGTTAAGGTCCCATCAATTACACCTTCCATTTGTGCAATCATTGAGCTATGATACTGCAGCTTGGTTTAAGAACATGCTTATATTAATATCCAGTTTCGAAAACGGATAAAATATCGTGAGTATGTGCTTAAACTTTTAACTGTGCCTAGCTAGATAGCCTAATGCTTGGTGCGCCAAATTTCGGTGTGAGTGTCCTTAGTTCGAGTTCATGGAGTACCACATGTAGTCATTGATTTCATTGATTAGGTTTATCTAATTTATGGGTTGGTGATATTACGAATTAATATATTTTTTGCCATATATAATATTAATAAATAATTAGTGATTCATGTCTTTACGGCAACTGAGATTGCATACTCCTACACTACGCTTCCTGTATTGTATATGTAAATGTGTTGCCTTATATAAGTCGTATAATAATATAGTTCTTACGACATCTAAGGGTTGATTTTGTTGGATACTGTGGACCATGAAATGTATGGTTTATTACCATCTCTAAGAATGTAGTCACGTATAGGCATTATTATTTATTAGGGCTAATAGCATATTTAATACATGGTTTGAGAATAACGTTCTAACCGGTTTTCATTTCCTTCTACCCGGTTCAGGAACGTTATGTTTGGAGGAGGAACGAAAAACGAAACGTTAATAATACTGTTTCTAATCGGAACGAACCGTTTGAAAAATAATTTCGTTTTCAAGCCCTGAACAAAAGGTATAGACCTAGCAAATGAGATTAATTATGGGTGCCCCATTGGAAAAAGTAACCATATAATCTTAGAAATAGAGACAAAAGAGGAAATAAAGAAGGAAGATGAATTGTAGCAGGAGGAGACTTTGGAAAAACAAACATGAAAGAACTGAAAAAATATTATGAAGAAATTGACTGGGAAGAAATGAAAGGAGTGACTGATGTGCAAGCGAAATACAACATTTTTCAGATCATATATGAGCAAGGAGTTGAAAAACACGTACCACTATATACACCAAGAGAAAAGGGAAAGAAAAAATGGTTTAATGGAGATGTGAGAGGGCAAAGAGAATAAGGGATGAGGCATGGAAAAAAGTAAAGAAAAACTGGACAAAAAGAAATAAAGAAGACAATAAATTAGCAAGAAATGAATATATGTGCATAAGGAGAGAGGAAGAGAAGAGTTATGAGAAGGATATAGTTGAAAAGTGTAAGGAAGAACCCAAACTGTTCTACAGATTTATCAATGGAAGAATCAAGCATAAGGACAAAGTGGAGAGACTGAAGGAAGGTAATATGATATATGAAGATCCAAAAATAATGAGTGAAATTCTAAATGAAAACTTTCAGCAGGTATTCACAAAAAAATTAAAACTCAATGAACCGCAAGGAATGAAAAAAGTCAGAAAGGAGTGGAAAATAAAAATAGAAAAGGAGGAAGTTTGTGATTTGTTGAAGGAATTGGAGGAGGAAAGCAATAGGACCAGACGGACTGTCGGGTTATGTTTTAAAAGAGTGCAGAAAGCAGTTGGTTGAACCAGTATATGATATAATAAAGTGCTCATTAACAACAGGAGAAGTGTCAAAGGAGTGGAAGAGCAGATAAAGTGCCAATATATAAAAATGGGAAGAAGGATGAACCACTAAATTATAGACCAGTGTCATTAACTAGCACAGTATGCAATATATACGGAATACCTAGAAAATAAAGGTATAATAACAGACCGGCAGTATGGTTTTAGGAAAAAGAGATCATGTGTGACCAACTTAATAAGCTTTTACTCAAGAGTAATTGATATAACACAAGAAAGAGATGGATGAGCAGATGTGCATATCTAGATCTTAAAAAGGCATTTGATAAAGTTCCACATGAGAGACTACAGGGAGGTCCCGTTATACGAGCATTCGATATACGAGAATCCGATGATACGAGATGTGTAAATTAGGGTCTATTTTCAATATACGAGATCGAAAATCCAATGCTACGACATTCAAACTGGGGAGAGTAAAATTACCAAGTTATTTACTAAAGTAAATTACAAGTTATTTACTAAAATTATAAAGTCATTTACTGACTATATGATTTTACCTAAGGTTGTACGATATAATCAATCTGAAAATATGATAATTCTGGTGGCTCTGTACGGCAATGTGGCCTACAAAAATTCACAACCCTGGACGATGTACAATGATTCTGATGCACAGAGACGAGTTTGTGGGCAGTGGAAGAGGTCTGCGCACCCCTCCCTTGTCCCTTACCTACCGTACCCTCTCGAGTCTAGTGTATCACGCGGCGTCCCCAAGAGTACATACAATGTCTTTGTTGCTTGTATGTATTGTGCCTTGTGAGTCGATTTTAGTGATTTGCTGGTTTACTTAATGTGCTTATTGTGACTTATTTGTGCTCTGTCCTACTGTGCTGTCACACTCTTAATTCACTGTGTTTTGTGTGGTGGTGTGGTGGTGCGGTGGTGTGGTATATAGAGCCCTATATTTGAGAGTTTGAGAGTTTGTTGTGTTTGCTATAGTTTATTTTAGCTTGAAAAACATGTCTTTTTTTTTCCTTTTTTTCTTCTTTCTTTTAATTGATGGGGTCCTGGAACCAAACCTATACTTTACCATTAGTTTTGTGTTTCGTTATACGAGATTTCGCTTTACGAGTATGCCAGGTGGAACCTAACTGCTCGTATCTTCGGGACCTCCCTGTACTTTGGAGATTGGAAAATTTAGGAGGAATCACAGGGGTGATCAAAACCTGGATGGAAAGTTATCTGAAAGGAAGAGAAATGAGAACAGCAGTGAAAGATGAAAAGTCTGAGTGGAGAAACGTATTTAGTGGGGTACCACAAGGATCAGTCTTGGCACCAATAATGTTCATGATTTACGTCAATGACATGACGGAGGAAATAAATAGTTATATTAGTCTATTTGTGGATGATGCAAAACTATTAACAGAAATAAAAAGCTATAAAGATTGTGAAACACTACAAAATGACCTGAACAAGATCTACGATAGAGCAAAAGATGGGAAATGGAATTTAATGTAAATAAGTGTCATGTGATGGAAATTGGAAAAAAGTGAAGAAGTATAAATGGCCATATAGAATGGGAAATTAAATAATTGCAAAGGTTCAGGAAGAAAAGGACCTGGGAGTGATAATGCAGAATAACCTACAACCAGAAAAACATATAAATAAAATATTCGGAGATACACAAAGGACACTAAAGAATATTAGAGTGGCATTTCATTACATGGACACAAATATGATGAGAAAGATAATTACTACAATGATCCGAGCAAATATGGAATATGCTGCCATTGGATGGTCCCCATATAAAAAGAAGCATGTGAAAAAGTTGGAGAGGATACAGAGAATGGCAACAAAGATGGTACCACAGCTAGAAGAACTTTCTTATGAGGAAAGGTTGAAGGAAATAAAGTTACTAACACTCGAGCAGAGAAGAGAAAGAGGAGACTTAATAACAATGTTTAAGCTGATAACAAAGATGGAAGAAACAGACAATGAGAGACTACTGACTCAGAAACAAAGAGAAGGTCGACACACAAGAGGATATACAAAACAACTAGGAAAAGGGAGATGCCTGAACAACATAAAGTACAGCTTCCCTCAAAGAAATGTAGAAGTTTGGAATAGACTAAATGAGGAGGTGAGCACATAATGTGCACCAATTGAAAGAAAGACTGGATAAATGTAGATATGGAGACGGGATCACACGAGTGTAGCTCAGACTCTGTAAAACACAACTAGGTAAATACAACTAGGTAAAAACCTATGGGAAAAATTGATAATGCTTGATCAGTCATCCCGACCGTACCCGTACATTAATTCTCATTCACACCCATGCATACCAAAACATATATAAATGATAAGTTATGCATAGAAATGATGAAATAGGCATATTGTTGCTTACTATAAATCTAATACGGATTATGTACAGGTACGAGAGGGGAACCCCCTCTAAGGGGGCGAGGGGTTCCGTGCCATAAGCCTGGCTAGACTCTCGCTTGCGTGCCTCGCCAAAACGCCCCGCCTGGTCGGGGCTCGCCCGCTCACAGCTGATAACTTGTAAACAAAACCACAACAACGAAAGTGTACCGTCGAATGAAAGCCATCAATAAATTACGATAACTGACGATATTGTGAATGGATCACAACATATATCCTTTGCATGAATGTTTTTTTTTGGTAATAATGGACGAGAACTGCGCGGTCGCTACCGCCGTTACAACGGTCGGGGCTCGCCCGCTCACAGCTGATAACTTGTAAACAAAACCACTACGACGAAAGTGTACCGTCGAATGCAAGCCATCAATAAATTACGATAACTGATGATATTGTGAATGGATTACAAAATATATCCTTCACATAATTTTTTTTTGGGCAATAATGGATGAGAACTGCGCGGTCGCTACCGCCGTTCCCCACCTCATGCCACCCTCACCCCAACTCCGTGGCGACACGCTGCCGCCGTGCCCCACCTCACCACATCCCAGGGACACAACCTTCATTCTGTACGATATTTCGGCGCTCCATATGAGAACTCCTCGGATTTGCCCTACTTTGATGGCGGAATCGTTCTATATTTCTATATGATCACATTCGTTCCTAACAAAAATTTTGGAATAATATTTTAGGTCGTTCGTTCTATAAGGGAAACGTTCTATGCGAACACGTTCTATGCAGGACCCTAGTGTATCTCTATCCGTTGCCTCTACTTCTTCAATGTCCAATGCTGCCAAATCATCTTTAACACACTGCCTCCATGTCATCCTTGGCCTGCCTCTTGGACAGAGACCTTGCACTTCAACTCTCACAGCTCTCCCCAATGCCTCACTACCTTCTCTTCTCTTCACGTGCCTATCAATCGCCTTACTCTCAGCATTATACTCAGCTCCTTCAATCCACATTTTCTTGCCACCGCTTCATTGGACACTTAATCTCTCCATGTATATGGAGACATTCTTGAGACAATATACCTCAACATTCTCCGATCAAAACCAACCAACAAATCCTCCAAATTCTTCGTCAAAGCCTATGTCTCGGAACCATACAGCAATACTGATCTTATACTTGCTTCAAATACTCTTCCTCTGTTTTTCAGTGGAATACTCTTGTTTATCAGCAGTCCCGCTATCTCTCACCACTTCATCCATATAGTTGCTACCAGTGTTCTTACTGTTCTCTCCTCTCCACCCTTGCTACCTAACATATCACCAAGATAACAAAACTGTTTTACTTCTTCTATTACATCACCATTCACTTTTATATTTCTATCTCTTCCTCTTCTGGCGGGCCCCCTCCGTTGATTCTTCTTACACACTGGACAGCAGAAATCTTCTACCCTATTCAGGTTTCCTACTCCCGAACATCATTTATGGCACCACTTGTCACATTCCTTGCAACTAATAGAGTTTACTCCTTCTCCACTACTGTAAACTCAACAGGGAAATCATTCCACTTATATTTTTGCTTTATTTTCCTGCCTGTTACCATCATCTTCGTCTTGGACATATTCACCTTCAGACTTCTTCTCTCCATTACCTTCTTCTAATCTATTTAATCGCTTCTCAATTTCCTCCTTTGTTTCACCTGTCAAGACTAAATCATCTGCATATTGGAGCTCCCATGGCTCTCCTGTTTTGTATTCCTTTGTGGCCTCTTCCATCACTACCACAAACAAAAGAGGATTGAAGACTGAGCCTTAATGCACCCCCACACCTATCTCAAAGGCATCTGATGTTCCTCAAGCTTCTCTCACCTTTGATCTTGACCCTTCATACAGTGCCATTACTAACCTTACAAGCCTCTCCGGTACCTTTCGTCCTCATAATGCCCATCTAATTGTTCTTCTTGGAATCCTGTCAAATGCCTTTTCCAGATCCACAAACACATGATACAGCCTTTGTCTAGCTTGTGAAAATGATTTTTCTTTCCCTGGATGTGAAGCATGGGGAGTGTCATGAATGAGTTTGTGCACATACTAGACAAGAGTTTGAGGAATGACAAGCTGATGGATGAGACGAGAGGATTCATGTTTGCCTGTGAGTGGGGTTGTTTTGTTGAGCAATTGATCTTGGAGAATATAGTGGGAAACAGATGGAACCTGATGAAGGTTAGAAGCATCATCTGATTCAAGGTAGTAAATTATCTTTGACCAGGTGGAGTCATTGCGTTGGGCTATGAATAGATCAGCATGAGAAAGTGTATCAAAAGTGGATGATATTTATAGTGACAGAACATGTGAGAGCACAGTTGCGAGACAGAGCCTCGGCTGGTCCATTAGCTGTACCCTTGATGTAGCAAAATCTGGCATGAAATCTTGGATGGTAAGCAACCAACGAGCCATGCGGCCCGATAGGTTTTTGCCTTTGAAGAGATGCAGCAAAGGTTTGTGATCTGTGAGTACTTTGATGTTATATCCCTGAATGAGATAGCAGAACTTTTTTAATGACCAAATGACTACTGGTGCCTCGATCTCGGTCACCGCGTAGTTCTTCTCTGCCTTGTTCATGAGACGTGAAGCTTACGCGATGGGGCGAGGTTTACCGTTGTGGTCCTGCATTAGGACAGCACCGAGACCGGTATAGCTAGCGTCTGTATGGAGGATGAATGTTTTTGAATGAGTAGTCAAGGTACGCAAGAACGGGCGCAGAAATGAGAGCTTGCTTAAGAGCAGCGAAGGCTTTTTCCCGACTCTCCGACCAGAGGAAAGGCACATCTTTTTTGAGAAGTGAGGGGAGTAGAGATGCGATGGTGGCGTATTTTCTTATGAATCGCCTATACAGCCAAATTCCCAACATCCGACCTCCAAACATCAGACTTGTCCAAACAACCAACTTTTTTCACCACCACATTGTGTCTTGTTTTGGCCATTTATTTTACTTATTTTTTTTTAGTTTTTAGAAAACATTGATTTGTGGCTTTATTTATGCATGAATTTTACTTTCGCGTATACCACTGGATCGACCTTCAAGAGCTGCATCTTTTATGTTCTATACCATTTTGTCCTTACGTTTATGGTTACTGTGATATCTGAACATCCGACTCTTCCAATTATCTGACCTACCTTCGGTCCCCCCAAGGTCGGATAATTAATACTTAGCTGTAGTAAGACTCGTTGGGCTGAGTACTTTGGGCAGTTGTTCACGGTGGACCCTCCAACTGAGCAGCTTCACACCACTGGGTTACAGGCAGTGGATGCCGATCCTCCCATTGACAAAAGCGCACCCTCTCTTGACGAAGTCAGAGAGGCTGTAGCAAAGTTGAGGAGTGGAAAGGCAGCTGGTGTTTGTAATATCAGTGCGGAGCTCCTCAAAGCTGGGGGTGAGGCCATGATCCACGGGTTGCATGCTGTCCTGACTGCCGTGTGGCAATCAGGTACCATTCCTCCTGACTGGAAAAGGGGGCTGGTCGTCCCTATCTGGAAAGGGAAAGGGGACCGTCAGGACTGCAACAATTACCGCGGTATTACACTGCTCAGCGTACCAGGCAAGGTGCTTGCCCATCTATTGCTGACACGGATTCGCAGCCATCTGGTGAAGCATCAGAGACCTCAGCAGTCTGGGTTCACGCCTGGTAAGTCAACAACGGACCGTATCCTAGCGCTTCGTGTCCTGGTGGAACGCCGACGTGAGTTTCGACAGGGGATGCTTGCAGCCTATGTTGATCTCAAGAAGGCGTTTGACTCAGTGCATCGTGAGTCACTCTGGGATCTTCTGCGACTTCGAGGGATTCCTGCAGGGACTATTGGTTTGATAACTGGTCTGTATTCTGGGACTGAGAGTGCTGTGAAGTGTGGGGCAGGTGTATCTGGCTTCTTTCCTGTGAATACAGGAGTGAGGCAAGGGTGCGTCCTTGCCCCATCACTTTTCAACGCTTGTATGGACTGGGTATTGGACAAGGTTGTAGATCAAAGTGATTGTGGAGCATCCGTTGGCAACACCAAGATCACTGATCTTGTTTTTGCCGATGATGCAGTAATCTTTGCTGAGTCGCTGGAGGTCCTGGTGATGGCTCTCGAGGCGCTGCACGAGGAGGCAAAGCCTTTGGGACTTGAGTTCTCCTGGCTCAAGACCAAGGTCCAGGTGTTTGGAGACTTACTAGATGAAGCAGTACAGTCTGTTCATGCAAGTGGCGAGGACATTGAGATCTTGGAAAGTTTTACATACCTTGGTAGCGCAGTCCATAATGACGGCGGGTCACGTCAAGAAGTCTTACGGCGGATTGGCATAGCCCACGGTGTTATGGACTCGCTTAGCGGGAGTATTTGGCGTTGTCGGTACCTGTGCAGGAGGACAAAGATCCGGATCTTCAAATCGCTTGTGATCCCTGTCTTACTCTATGGTTGTGAGACATGGACACTAAATAATGACTTGAAGAGACGAATCAATGCCTTTGGTAATAAGTGTCTTCGCAGAATCATGGGGTATCGCTGGGATGATTACGTGTCAAATCAGCGATTGCACCGTGAGACTGAATCGAGGCCTATTACCTGCACAGTCCGTCAGCGCCAACTTCGGCTATATGGGCATGTGGCACGCTACCCTGAAACCGATCCTTCCCATCGGGTTGTATCTGTAAGAGACAATCCGGCGTGGAGGAGGCCAAGGGGGCGCCCACAAGGCTCGTGGCTGGGGCAAGTTGATGTTTCTTGTCGAGAGCTGCTTGGTATGGGAAAGGAGCCTGCATGGGAACTCGCGCGTGGTGACCCCCGGGAGTGGCGTCGTAGGGTGAGCGAGGCGATGCGCCCCCCGGCGTATGCCCCCAATAATTGATTGATTGTAGTAAGAACTGAAGCTTATAAAACTGCGCCCTTGGTCAACGTTGGTAGGTGAAGGGTACTCGACTTTGTCTTGTGACGTCTGAATACCGTCAGCGTTCATGATATGGCCAAGAAAAGTGGTTTCCTTGAGCAGAAACGTGCATTTTGTGAGTTTAATTTGAGGCCAGCATCATGAACACGAATGGAAAATCTCTTCTGAGTTTATGAAGGTGCTCTGGGACTGATTTAGAGAAGATGATTAAATTGCCAAGGTAGGAAAAGAGTGTATTACCCATCAGTCCTGTGAAAATGGAGTTATTTAAATGAAAGAATGTGGATGGTGATCCAGCTAGGCCCATCGGCATGCGACAGCATTGATAAGTCCTGAAGGAGTAGAGAAGGCAGTGTACTCGTGGCTGTATGGGTCAAGGTCGACTTGCCAGAAGCCTGAGCCCAAATCTAGTGTGAAGAAAACTGTGTTGTGATCGCTTTGATTCTGCAAGATTTCCTCGAGGACAGGCATGAGGTAGCGAGAGGGAAGAGTGATCTTATTGAGTGCTCTGAAATCGACATACGGGACGCTATTCACCAGAGCTTTTTGGTACTAGAAACATAGGGCTGTTGAAAGGACTGACAGAGTTTTCGATGACCCCGTCTTTCATCATGCCTGAAACAAACGCGGTCGACAATCGCACGTTTGCTATGGGGCATGCGATTTGCTGGTATATAAACAGATTGGGCTCTACAAGTTGAATCTTGTGAGTGGTAGTACTACGTTGGTCTTTCAGAGACTTTCGCCGGGAAGAGAAACAATACTACGGAATTCTGACAAGAGCTGAGCAAGGTCGTCTTGCAAGGTCATGAATCTGGGTAGTCTGTGGTTTTTAAATGTACTTTAAGGTCAGACAAGGCTGGAGATTCTTGAACCAAAATTGAATTGGGTATTAGTGGTCTCCTGTGAGTCTTCGATGACTTGAACGTCAGCTGGGTATGCTAGGAATGAGGAAATATGTGTGCCACAACTGAGTGACTGGTGAGAAATCTTCGAGAATAGGCTTCTTGGTGACGTTCACAACATAGATGTTTGACTTGCCATGTGCTTTGAGTCTGCAGAGCGCTGAAGGAGCAGCGAAAGCCGAATGACTGACTGACTCTGGGAGAGATTATGGCATCCACATTCAACACACCGCTGACGCGAACATCGACTTGCGTGCATGAAAGAAGAAGAGAGAGAGAAGGGAGAAGCTCAACGCCAGACGAGACAACAGCGTCACATTCCTTGGCTGTGTCTTTCAAAACTTTTTCAAGTGAGGCTTCTGGAAGTGAAGTAGTAGTATTATTAGCATCAGTGGATACGAACGCGATGGAATTTCGTCGCCTGCTGCTTTGAGCGAGAAGGGCGGCCACTGGAGCGACGATGAACTCTGGATGTAGAGTGTAGCTGTGTAGGTGTGTCAAGATGAAGAGTGGAAGTAGGAGACACATGTACAAGAGACATCTCAGCAGGAGTGTATGTGGTATCAGAAGCTCGTACTGACTCTGAGGAGTGGTCCGTTATGGATGAGACAGTGTGAGTAGGGACAGAGACTGGAAGAGCCCTAAGTTAGGGTATGACCTCTGGTATGAAAAGTTCACGCCAAAAGATTCTGTGGAGACGTGGACAGAGGTCAATTTCATGCTCTGTAAGTGCAGGACGGCCAATGAAAGCGTCAGCAGGAATGCTGATGCCGTCTGCAATGTACAGTACCCTCCCGAGTTTAGCGTCTGCTTTCTTCCGGAGGCATAGCGCTAAACTCACGGATCGCTAAACTCGGGTATTGAAAACACCGAAAAAATGCTTATTTATTCTGGTGCGAGGTGTACAGCTCATAAGAAGCACTTGTTCCCGCCAAAAATACCCTGAAAATACTAATGGCATAGATAACAGTAGAACTGGATGTGACACTCCACAATTACGCGCGCTGGATGCTCAGTACTGGCCCCATGGCCAGTCTGCTGGCCCATTCACTTGCTGCATATGACTATCATATAGACTGGTTTATCAGTATATATGATATACTGTTATCTTCGTAAATGTTTGTTCTATAATATTATAAAATAAAAAACAGTAGAACACGCTAAAGAAATGCCATTACAGGACTCTGGAGAAATATGCATGAACTTAATATTTACTTCAACTCTTCGCCATTTAAAACTTTGCTAGTCAACTTTTATGATGAAGGGTATCAATAGAAGTGCAATTTTATTAGCTTTCCATTGATGTATTCCGTTTTCTGATAAATGAATTAGAACCATGCATAAATTAGCGTTAACTAAATGTATAAAATCATCAATCGGGTAATTTTCCTGATTGATGAGGTTATTTATTTACTTATATATTTCGTTTTCTGCTAAATGAATTAGCACACCATGTATAAATTAGCGTTAACTAAATAAATAACATCATCAAGTGGGAAAATTACCCGATTGATGATTTTATTTATTTATTTAACGCTAATTTATGCATGGTTCTAATTCATTTATCGGAAAACGAAATATATCAATGCAAAGCTAATAAAATTGCGCTTCTATTGATACCCTTCATCATAAAAGTTGACTCGCAAAGTTTTAAATGGCGAAGAGTTGAAATAAATATTAAGTTCATGCATATTTCTTCGGAGTCTCGTAATGGCATTTCTTTAGTGTGTTTTACTGTTTTTTATTTTACAATATTATAGAATTTTTTTTTACGAAGATAACAGAATATCATATATACTTATAAACCAGTCTATATGATAGTCATATGCAGCAAGTGAATGGGCCAGCAGACTAGCCATGGGGCCAGTACTGCAGTGTGTACCGCGCGTGGCAGCGGAGTATCACATCCAGTTCTACTGTTATCTATGCTAATGGTCTTCCAAGACGAATGTTGTAGTACTTCCTCAGTACTCAGTACCTCAGTACTTACCAGTTACAAGTATTTCAAATACCATAAGACATTCAACTCAACTACGTAATCTGTCCTCACGCTAGTATGTCTACATTCCGCCTTTTGGCGACAGATTGCCGCGATTGCCTCCAACAGCGCCATCTATCATCTGCTAGTGTTGACATATCATTTACCAATAGGCTGTCACACATATCACAAGCTCGTTTTAGTCCTGGAAATTATCACCCATGGCGAATTCATCAAAACGATTTACTAATACTATCGCATACAAGCTAAAAGTTATACGATACGCCAAAGAAAATGGAAACAGACCAACAGAAAGACACTATTGGATCACCGCTGGGAGAGGCGGTGGTTGAGTGGTCCGCCCCGAGCACATGGCTGGCTGGCTGACAGTGGCCGTGCGGTGATGTAAACAAAGGGCATTACTTCCCCTGTAAACGCGGTACACTCACTTACTAATTTCTTTTTTGAGGGCTGGGAAAGTGATTGATGGTGTTCATCTGTCAGACTATGTCTTCCAGATGTTGTCCTCTGGAAATATTCCTCGTTACATTGAAAAGTGTAGGAAATAGGAAATATAGATCCATATAACATACCGCGGCACAAATGGAAGGACATCACGACTCTGCTTGGTGGCGATCTTCCAGGCTTATTATGCCACAGTGATATATACCAATACCTTGTGAGCTTGAAAAGTATATATATAATCACTCTACCCATGTCTACAATTCTTAAAGACTAGTCAATTCGCACTGCAGTTTAATACACAGCTTAAGCACTGCAAACGTAGTAATAATAATGAGCTATAGCTACTACTGTGTGTGTGAGAGGAACGATGACTAGTGTGCGGGAGCGGAGGCCGTTGGAGAGAGCTTCGCTCAGTCGCTCACAGAATCAGTGAGTACTGAGGGTAGCGCGCTTGCTTAGACCCCGATTGATGATGATATTTATTTAGTTAACGCTAATTTATGCATGGTGCTAATAAATTTATCAGAAAACGAAATATATCAATGGAAAGCTAATCCAATTTCGCTTCTACTAATGCAGCCCATTAACTCTTATAAAAATCCTACCTGCGCCACCACGGGCCAGGGACAACCATCACAGCCCTCGACTACAGGGCCTACAATCCCACCCCTGGAGGTCACTGCCAAACGGCGCTATAGGCATAAAAAAAAAAAAAAATAAATAAAAACGTGTACGAAGCAGCGCGAAACTCGGGGAGATAATACGCGAAAGTCGGGATAGTAAGAATTTAGGACTCAGCGCGAAACTCGAGGATCGCGAAACTCGCATAGCGTGAAACTTGGGAGGGTACTGTAGTATGTAGGTTTGATAGGTGGTAAGTCTGGGCATAAGTAAGTATTAAATTGAGCTTTGCCTTGAGTAAAAAAGACAAGTGCCATCAATACCACAAATTTGCAGGTCAGGGGATTCTACAATTACCAACTTGGGAGGACGCACAAAACGTAGTTTATCAAAGTAACTCTTAGTCATGATGTTGACGGAAGCATCCGTATCTATGAACAATTTGGAAGTGCTGATTGACTTCAGCTTCTAGAGTCATTGGGTCTTCCCATGCACTTGAAATTTTGTACAAGGGGAGTGGAGTTGCATGTGATGGTGTGTTGCTTGAGTGCAAGGATCATGTGTGGTCGAAAGCTAGAGTGCGACGTGCCGTTGGGAATCATGTGTCGTTTCATTATGGATCGTGTTGTGCATGTGTAGGTGAAAGAAGAGGAGATTGTGATGTCATTGCACGGGAGGCAACGGTGTTATGTCCACTAGGGGCCGTGATAGTCACAGAAGCGTGAGACGTACTTCTGGTTAGGATGTGCATTTTGTCGTTCAAAGCGTTTAATTGTGTGACCGTTGCGTTTGCAATAGTGGCAGAAGCGAGAAGAAGGTGAAGGAGAGCGAAAAGGCCTGGCATAGTGTGAGTGTACTGAAGGCGAACGGTGCCATTGACGTTGTGGCGTATGTGCGTTGGAAGGAGGGCGTGAAGGGCTTCGTGATTGATGTTGATGTTGCTTGTGCCGTGTTGAGATAGATGCAGTCATGGAAGAAGGGATGTTGGATGAAAAGGCCAGGGAAGTTGAGTCCTCAAAATTGGAAGCAAATTTAGTCAGGGTATCTGTTGGACAAATCTAAAATTCTTATCTGAAGCTTGTTTTGCTGTTGAAGAATGTAGGAGAAACATGAAGGTCTAGTAGCCGAAAAGATTCGCAACAGCTGAAAGGTTTATCTTCCCATTAGTGTCAACCCATTCAGAGGTTTCAAGCTGTCTGATTAGTTCTAACTTTACATTGGATGCCTTTTGTAAAGCCTCCATAAATGGGATTGCGTGATCTTGTCTTTGATGTGTGTCAGCTAGCCTGGAGTGGTGCAAGGATACCTGATTTTTGGCTACCTGAGAAATATTTAGTGAATCTGGACTTATACTCAGCATATGTCTTAATGGAAAAGATCGCTCTGATGGACCTGTCTAGCAAGGGAGTTAGATGAGTCGCAACGGGACTTCAATTCAGCAATTTTTATGCCATCATCGGTGATATTGCGACGGGCGATCTCATCATCCACGTCTTTGAGAAGGATAGACCAAAGACGATACACGCAAGATAGGAAAGCAGGTGTTTCGGAGTGTGCTGTCGTGTTTGGGCAACCGCTATGTGGCAGGACCGGCGCTCGTTGTTTTATTGTATATACACACAAACCTCGTTTTCCCTGACTAATAGGGGGGAGCACTGGTCCGGGAACCACAAAAGTCCGGGAATCGCAACAGTCCGATGCCATTACCCACCCCCGGACGTTTATCCTACTCTAGTATTTACTGTCCAGCAACCGCCAATATCAACTACCCCGCCGCGGACTTTTACATCCGCTGAGCATGCTGCCACCCGGCGGGAGGCAGCAGAAAGTGTTCAATAGTCTCAAGAGACGTTCCTGCACCAGGGGCAGTGGGGGTCAGGGGACTAACGGAGGCAGTGCAGGTGAACCGTGAGTGTCGTGTGCCCAAATGTAAACAATACGACCGCTGAGTATGCTGCCACCTGGCGGGAGGCAGCAGAAAGTATTCAATAGTCTCAAGAGACGTTCCAGCACCAGGGGCAGTGGGGGTCAGGGGACTAACGGAGGCGGTGCAGGTGAACTGTGAGTGTCGTGTGTCCAAATGTAAACAATGCGACCGCTGACCATGCTGCCACCTGGCGGGAGGCAGCAGAAAGTGTTCAATAGTCTCAGAGATGTTCCTGCACCAGGGGCAGTGGGAGTCAGGGAACTGACGGAGGCGGTGCAGGTGAACCGTGAGTGTCGTGTGCCCAAATGTAAACAATACGACCGCTGAGCATGCTGCCACCTGGCGGGAGGCGCGGACACTGACCAGGGGTGACAGGAGACGCTCGGACCACCGGACAACTTTGTCAATTTACGAACAGGACCAGGCATTTCAACGTAAAAAAAAAAAAAAAAAAAAAAAAAAATATCCTGGACTCTTGACATATCTCCGGACCTCGGATTTTGTCCGGCAAATCCGATATCCGGGAAATGGAGGTCCGGGAAATGGAGGTTTGTGTGTATATTAGTTGTCACTTCCCTCAACAGTATGCCTTTGTGGTGTAGTGGGTAGCGCGCCCAGCTGCGGCTCCGCTGACCGAGTTCAATTCCCACCTAGTAATACTTTATTTCAGTATATATTATTATCATGTCTGATTGTGTATGTGTGTGAGTGTGTGTGCTAAAAATGCATAGAGCATTGATCTTGATGTCGGAGAAAGTAATAATTTTATTTAAATAAGTCTCAATCAAGTTACATTGGACGCCACAGATGGCGCTTGTGTTAAACATCCCAAATTATGCTTAGGCTAGGGCCTCAGCTTTCCTATCTTGCTTGTAGGGTCATTGGGATAGACCTTTGAGATAGATCAATAAAACTAAGATTGAAATCACAGACTGCAACCGAAGAAATCCTTACAAGAGCTTTCAGGCTAAGGTCACCGAATGATTACAGGGACGTGTATGTGAAAAAGGTGATGAATTAAGAGGAAAGCGAAAAGTGAAACAAAATGCAAGAGGAAGTATAGCAGAGGATGTGGTGGTAGCAGAGTGGGTAGCGTCTCCGAGTTGCGTTCTCTGTGACCCGAGTTCGATCCCCGATATGAACCAAAATCAACTTTAAATCTTTCTGCACCATCGAGTGACCTATGAGCACCTACTACATGCTGCCTATTAACTATAACTTCAATTGCAAGTGCATCGTAGGACACAGGGGGGTGGCATGAGCCTCTAATCACAGGCGTCACTATAAAAAAAAACCTGCCTGTGCCACCACGGGCAAGGGTCAACCATCATCATCATAGCCATAGTAGAAGATCAAGTGGTGATAAACATTAAGTACAACATGTGGAGAAGCGACAAAAAGTGGTAGAAGAGGTGGTGGAGTTATGATATTGACAAAATTAGGGGTGAAAGTAAAAAAAAGTGGAGTATGGAGAAGGAAAAGCTGTAATAGTGTCTGTACAAATAGAAGTCAGAAATAGAGAAACACAGACTATAGTGGCAACTTATGTACAACCCAGAACAAATACTTGGAGTAAGGAAGTACATGAACATTTTAAAAGAACATCATTTAAAAGAACATTTTAACTATAAAGAACTAAAATGAGAGACATTTGAAGCAGAAAATGAAAATGCTTGGGAGGATAGATTGTTGGAGCTGACAATGGAAAACACAATGACTCAGTGGGTGACAGAAAACACAAGATAAAGGGGAGATGACGAACCAGCAAGACTTGACCTAGTGATAACAAAAGGTATAGACCTAGCAAATGAAATAAATTATGGGTGCCCCATGGGAAAGAGTGACCATGTAATCTTAGAAATGGAGACGGAGAAGGACATAAAGGAGGAAGATAAATCGTACAAAAGGAGCAGAAGAGTCTTTGGAAAAACTACCATAGAAGAACTGAAAAAATTCTTTAAAGAAATTGACTGGGAAGAAATGAAAAGATTGAATGATGTGCAAGTGAAATGTGACATTTTTCTGGGCATATACACTAGAGTCCCGCATAGAACGTGTTCGCATAGAACGAATCTCTTATAGAACGAACGACCTAAAATATTATTCCAAAATTTTCCTTAGGAACGAATGTGATCATATAGAACGATTCGGCCATCAAAGTAGGGTAAATCCGAGTTTTCATATAGAGCGCCAAAATACCGTACAGAACAAAGGTTGTGTCCCTGGCGTGGGGTGAGGTGGGGCACGGCGGCGGCGTGTCGCCACGGAGGTGGGGGGAGGGTGGCATGAGATGCGGAACGGCGGTAACAACCGCGCAGTTCTCGTCCATTATTTCCAAAAAAACATTCATGTGAAGGATATAATTATGTTGTGATCCATTCATAATATAGTCAGTTATCGTGATTTATTGATGGCTTTCATTCGACGGTACACTCATTGTTATGGTTTTGTTTACAAGTTGTTGTTGTTGTTTTAGGGCTGCGAGGATCCCTTGGGGAACACTATGAGCCCTGGTGATGTCCTATGATGCTATCACAGGCGTGGTAGTTGACCTGTCTTCCTCAGGAAGGCACAGGTGAGGTGGATGGCAGCGTGTTGCCGTGAGGGGTGGACGCCCGCCGCCACCAGCAAGGTGGGCAGGTCAAAGGTTGTGAGGAGTTGAGTGTACCACTACACGGTAGGAGTGGAAGCTTCTTCTTCTTCTTGTGACCTCTTCTGCTTAGGATCGCTTTGTAGGTCGTCCGTCAAGCTCGAGTGCGGACACTGCAGCAGAAAGTGTTCAATAGTCTCCAGAACATTCCTGCACCAGGGGAAGTGGGGTCAGGGGACAGACGGTGACGGTGCAGGTGAACCATGAGTGTCATGTGGCCCAGGCGTAGGCGGGTGACGTGAGGGTAACATTGAGGACGCGGGACTTTTTCCGTATCCACGGCTGGGGGGAAGATTCACTGCGGTTACAGTGCGGTATTGGCCCATGGGGGTAATGCGGAGGGCATCGCCGAGCGTGTTATTCCAGGTGGAGCGGCATACCCGGGAGATGAGGTGTTTGGCCGCGGAGAGCAGCAGAGGGAAGGGTGTTGTGTTTACATCTGTTAAGGGGAGAGTCCGCCGTGAATTTTAAATTGCATCTACGGTCATGAATAATTTATATGTTGTGTATATTAGTACCCTTGTTATCACATGAAAATTTCAAGCTGATCAGATGAAAGGAAAAATTTGAAAAAATTAAAGAGCCTATTTTTGTTGGTTTTTTATGAAATTTTGAATTGCATCTTCTCAGCCATTTTTTGACCGACTTCCTTGTGACATGAGCATATGATAATTCATTGTTATTCTAACAATTTGTTCTGAGAATATTTTGAAAATTGTTTTCGAATTAAAAAAAAAAAAAGTTTAAAAAAAAAAAAAAAAAAAAAAAAAAATTTATAGGATAATTTTCCCATATATCAAAACCGAGACTTAAAAACAAAAATTTTCTCTGAACAGATTTTTCTACGATATTTGATTTTGTGTGTCCTAAAGTTTCGTGAAAATCGTGCCAAAAATAAAAGAGGAGATGAATTTTATGTTAATTTTATACTAGTTTTGAGAAAAACGCGTTTGAAGTTTTACTAAAGTTTCTGCGCTCTAGTGAAGGTACTATACTGTCAATGCTATTTGCATATGAATTTTATGGGATCAGTAATCACATATCAATGCATGCATAAAAGGATCTGCACCTTGTCCCCCCCTTATAAAGGTATTAATTAATCGCTCAAAGGCGAGGGTGTCAGGTCACGCCACGCCCCTCATTGTTGCAAGGTTCCATCAAAATTCACCAGGTGCATATCTTTCGGTTGGAATTCCTTTGTCTGTCTTCCTCTTCTTGTTTAATGTCTTCTTCGGTGTAATTCTTCTCTTTCCTCTCTTTTCTAGTCCTTTTTGGATGTATACATTTGTTCCAAAAAATTTTGTGAATAGATTGCACTTTTCATATCCAAAATTGTTCCAGAATCGTTACCTGGGTAACAAACTTCACCCTGAAGATTGCTGGGTTTTTTTTTTTGAAAGGCTTAGTTTTGATATATGGGAAAATTATCCAAAAAAAAATTAAATCTTTTTGTTTTTTTACAAGTTTTGAAAGTTTAAATGCCCCTCGCTATGGGCAGTTAAAAAAATGTCCGACTGAAAAAAATTCCACCATTCGAAAGCCAAAGGATAGGGTGTTGCCATAGACCATATAACTCAAATTCGTATATTAAAAAATTATTTTCATATTGTCACGGCGGACTCTCCCCTTAAGGCCAACTTGGCAGCAGAATCAGCTACCTCGTTGCCTGGGATACCAGCGTGGGAGGAAACCCACTGAAAGGCGATCTCCCAGCCCTTGGTGGTAAGGTGGAGAAGGGCTCTCTGGATGGTGTGGACGAGGGACGTGGATGATTGTGGATGGCGGGAGAGGAGTGTTTACAAGTTATCAGCTGTGAGTGAGCGAGCCCGACCAGTTGGGGCGTTCTGGCGAGGCACGCAAGCGAGAGTCAAGCCAGGCTTATGGCACGGAACCCCTCGACCCCTGTACATAATCCCTATTAGATTTAAGGTAAGCAATAATATGCCTATTTCATCATTTATATGCAAAACTTATCATACATATATATATATATATATATATAATATATATATATATATATATATATATATATATATAATATATATATATATATATATATAATATATATATATAATGTTTTGGTATGCATAGTGGTGTGAGTATAAATGTACGGGTACGGACGGGAAGACCGATCGACCAATATAAATTTTTCCATAGGTTATGTGTTTCACATAGAGCGAATTCACATAGAACGACCTCGTTTATCGACCAATTTCTCGTTTTATGTAGGACCCTAGTGTATGAGAAAGGAGGTGAAAATACGTTCCACTATATACACCAAGAGGAAAAGGAAAGTAGGAATGGTTTAATGGAAGATGTGAGAGGGCAAAGAGAATAAGGGATGAGGCATGGAAAAGAGTGAAAAGAAATCGGACACAAAGAAATAGAGAAGACCATATATTAGCAAAATGAATATGTGTGCATTAGGAAGGAGGAAGAAAAGAGACATGAGAAGGATATAGTTGAAAGGTGTAAGGAAGAACTCAAACTGTTTTACAGATTTATCAATGGAAGAATCAAGCATAAGGACATAGTAGAGATACTGAAAGAAGGAATTAAAATATATGAAGATCCAAAAACAATGAGTGAAATATTAAATAAAATTTTCCAACAAGTACAGGGAGGTCCCGAAGATACGAGCAGTTGGGTTCCACCTGGCATACTCGTAAAGCGAAATCTCGTATAACGAAACACATAACTAATGGTAAAATATAGGTTTGGTTCCAAGACTCCATCAATTGAAATAAGAAAAGAAAAAAGACATTTTTTCAAGCTAAAATAAACTATAGCAAACACAATAAACACACAGCGTATATATTACCCACACTGTACTACCTATTCTGTAGAAAAAGCATTCTGAAAGAGAAAATAGCACACAAAATAACATAACTGCACATTAATTAAACATAAAACATGCATAACAAGCAAAAAAGACGTTGTAATGTAGGGGACGCCGCGTGATACAAGAGAAGGTAGTGTAGCGGTCCCAAGGTTGGGGCCGCACACCTGCTAATTACCCCTAAAGGTCAGGCCGTGCCATATGCTTAATGACCCTTCAGGTCACGCCTTGCTAGGGGTGACCTGACTGCAGTCCCAAGGTTAGGGCCGCACACCTGCTAATTACCCCTAAATGTCAGGCCGTGCCATATGCTTAATTACCCTTCAGGTCACGGATTGCTAGGGGTGACCTCACTGGGGTCAACCAAATCCCCCTTTGTCCAGCCCAGGAGTGGTAGGGCACGAATTTTGAACTTGATAATTTTACTCACCCCAGTTTGAATGTCGTATCATTGGATTTTCAATCTCGTATATTGAAAATAGACCCTAATTTACACATCTCGTATCATCGGATTCTCATATACCGAATGCTCGTATAACGGGACCTCCCTGTACAATAAACCCTTCATGCTCGCGGGTTTCAGGCTCGCGGATTTGATTACTCGCGGGTTTTCAACCCCTCCCCCCCCCCTTTTTTTTTTTTTTTTTTTTTTTTTTTTTTTTTTTTTTTACTCCCTCCCAATTGCTTGCTCTCTACAGGGGCCTTATCCGCCCATGTATGGAGTATGTCTCACATGTTTGGGGAGGATCCACTCATACAGCTCTCCTAAACAGGGTTGAGTCAAAAGCTTTTCGTCTCATCAACTCCTCTCCTCTGACTGACTGTCTTCAATCTTTAAATCACCATCGCAATGTTGCTTCTCTTGCTCTCTTCTACCGTTATTTTCATGCCCACTGCTTTTCTGAACTTGCTAACTGCATGCCTCCCCCACTCCCGCGGCCTCGCTGCACAAGACTTTCTACTCATTCTCATCCCTATTCTGTCCATCTTCCTAATGCAAGAGTTAATCAGTATCTTTACTCTTTCATCCCTTTCACTGGTAAACTCTGGAACTCTCTTCCTGTTTCTATTTTTCCACTTTCCTATGACTTAAATTTTTTCAAAAGAAGAGTAACAAGACACCTCCCGAACTAAATTGGCCAACCCCTGTTTTTATTTTATTCTCTTACTGTCTTCTTTATAGGGACTGGCGACGAAGCGGACTTTGTGTTACCCATTTTTGTTGTGCCCTTGGCCAGTTTCTTGTGATGTAAAAAAAAAAAAAAAAAAAAAAAAAAGGGTAAATGAATGACTAATGTCATGCTCGCGGATTTACGATACTCGCGGGTGTCTCTGTTCCCTAACCCCCGCGAGCATGAAGGGTTTATTGTATTCACAAAAGAATAAAAATTCAACGAACTGCAAGGAATGAAAAAGGTCCTGAAGGAGTGGAAAATAAAACAAAGGAGAAAGTTTGTGAATTGTTGAAAGAATTTGAGGAGAGGAAAGCAATAGGACCATATGAAGCGGCGGGTTATGTTTTAAAGGAGTGCAGAAAGTACTAGTTGGTCAAACCAGTATATGAAATAATAAAGTGTTCATTAGCAACGGGAAAAGTGTCAAACGAGTGGAAGAGATCGAATATAGTAAGGTAAAGGTAAAGATGGGGGCATACGCTATAATGCGTGTGGCCTCGGCTGCTCATCTCCATCACATTAGCACTTGTGCCTGTGGTGGGTGAGAACCCCCCTTACCCTGGGACACAGGGCTAGTGTGACATTCGAGTTACCACAGTTACCTTCCCTAGGTTTCCCCAGGTACCCTTTTATCAACCCTGAAAAGGAGGATGAACAGCTGGGTGGGCTGGACATCGACTTGCCCTGGCAAGGATTTGAACCATGGCCCGCAGATTCGTAGCTTAGCACGCTAGCCACTACACCACGTAGACGACAAGAAGAGAGCGGATATAGTGCCAAAATATAAAAATGGAAAGAAGGATAAACCATTAACTTATAGACCAGTGTCACTGACTAGCACAGCATGCAATATACATGAGGAAATAATAAAAAAAAGCAATGGACGGAATATTTGGAAAGTGGAGGTATAATAACAGACCTGCAATGTGCATTTAGGAAAAGAAGATTATGTGTGACCAACTTAATAAGCTTTTACTCAAAAGTAATTGATACAACACAGGAAAGAGATGGATGGGTAGATTGTGTATATCTAGATCTAAAAAAGGCATTTGATAAGTGTCATGTGATGGAAATTGTAAAAAAGCAAAAAGATACATAAATGTCCATACAAAATGGGAAATGAAGAAATTACATGCCCCATGGGAAAGAGTGACCATGTAATCTTATACATGGAGACGAAAAAGGACATGAAGGAGGAAGATGAATCGTACAAAAGGAGCAGAAGAGACTTTGGAATAATTAACATGGAAGAATTGAAGAAAAAAATCTTTGTAGAAATTGACTGGGAAGAAATGAAAAGAGTGGATTATGTGCAAGCTCAACAGGATTAGTTCAACTGGAACTAAGTGATTCACGGAAAGATGCCACTGAGCGCCTAACTTCTGATAATTTCTAATATAAACCTAATAACTTCTCTATAATTTCTGACTGGGGCAAACCTTGTTTTGTTCAATGCCTCAAAAACTCAATTTCTTCACCTATCTACTCAACAAAACCTTCCAGATAGCTATCCCCTCTTCTTCAATGACACTCAACTGTCTCCTTCTTCTACAATGAACATTGAAGTAAGCTGGGAGTATTGGTAAACAGAAGGTGGGGAGGAGTTGTGGGGAAACAAAATAATAAACATGGTTATGGGAATTATGGTTATGTATGACAATATGTCATGTTAAGCATGGTTATGTCGCCTCTGTGGTGTAGTGGCTAGCGTACCTAGCTACGAATCTGCGGGCCCTTGTTTGAATCCGGGCCAGGGCAAGTTGGCGGCCAGCCCATACAGTAGCTATGTGGGAAAAATTTAAAAATTGTTAAATGCTATTGCAAGAGGTATCAGTGGAAAGGTCTTGAAACAAACTTTGCAATGACACCAAGATGACCCTCCTAGGACCTAAAATAAGAAAGTTACATCAAATAGAAGTTCGCCTTTTGGGCATATTTTTGTCTTATAAAACAATAGGATTATTGTGACCGATAAAAATTTGGCATCATGAACACTCATGGTTAGGTTAGGTTAGG
The DNA here is from genome assembly GCA_016584305.1 of Chionoecetes opilio. Taxonomy (NCBI): domain Eukaryota; kingdom Metazoa; phylum Arthropoda; class Malacostraca; order Decapoda; family Majidae; genus Chionoecetes; species Chionoecetes opilio. Next base: position 86,416 of record JACEEZ010003180.1, read on the forward strand.
TTAGGTTAGGTTTCATTAAAACATAAGGTTAGGTTAGGTTTTTTTTTTTTTTTTTTTTTTTTGGTTTGGTTTGCGCAAAATAAAACTAGCACCATTAGAACAAGCACCTATTGTAGGCCAAGAAAAAATAGTTGGTGTCTCTGAAAACGAACGTGAAACTCCTCCATAATTACCAAACAAACAAACAGAACGAACGAACAACGAAATGAAAAACAGTGCATTGACATCGATAACAGATAGCCTGATAAAATTGTTGCTACTCGATAAAAACTTATCAAATTCGACATATAGACGGACAAATAACTAAAGAAACTTATTTTATTAGTTTCAAGATTAATTTCACTCGCCTTCAGCAAAATTGACGAGCGTTTTGGCGACCTGTCACGAAACACATCTCCATTTCCGCGGAATGTACGTGATTTCAGAAATGTTCCGAGAATTTTCGAGAATTGTTTCTGCAACGAGTTGAGGGGTCAATGTGTGTACTACGTCATCAAATCATGTGTAAGATCGTGCAATCACAGGAAAACACACAAAAAAGTGATTTCTTAGGGGGTTCACAACACAGCTTTTGCACTAAATTTTGCCAATTTCGATGAAAAGAAAACGGGGCCGAGCTGAAATGTTGACAAAGTTGTCAAGCGTGAAATCGGAGAATATGCACATACCTACATACAGCTGTTTTTCTCCCTTTTGGGGTTGATAAATGGGTACCTGGGGAAACCTGGGGAAGGTGACTGTAACTGTGGTAACCCTGATGTCACACTAGTCCTATGTCCCAGGGTAGCGGATTGTCACCCACCACATGCTCAAAAGCAAATGCGACAAAGATGAGCACCAAGGCCAAGCGCAGCATAGCGTATGCCCCCATCTTTACCTTTACCTGTCATGGGAAATGCTATAACACATTGGATCAAGGGAAATACAAGATTTAGAGTAAATGAAGAACCATCATAACTGGATTTGCAATTAACCAAACAATAGGATATAATTGACAAGTTAATGAATCAATGACCATTAGTGAGGAGTGAACATATTCTCATTGAGTTTGAAATAAATGAAGAAAAAGATGTAGACAGATCAGAATCCCATAGAGTTGGAAGATACAACTTAGGAAAGGCTGACTTTGACAAGTTAAGAAATTTCCTTATGGAAACTGACTGGAGTTGGAGTGCCTTTGAAAAGGCTATATGTGCACAGTAGAAGTGGGAGGAGTTTCTAAGAATATATAAGGAAGGTGTTGAGATATGTGTTAGAGATTGTGAAGACCATGAGTAACAAGAAGAAATGGTTTAACAGAAAATGCGAAGAACCAAGAGTGCAAAGAGAAAAGGCTTGGAGAAGATGACAAAGATGGGGAGGGAACAACTTATCGGAGAAATATAAACTAGAAAAGAATGAATATGTAAGAATTCAAAGAGAAGAGAAGAAAAAACACGAGAAAAATACATCAGACAAATGCAAGGCCGAATCTAAGCTATTCTACAGATATGTGAATGGAAAGTCAAAATTTAGGAAGGGAATAAACAGAAAGTAGATGGAGTTATGTACGTCGATCCAGGTTCCCAGGCAGAGGTAATGAATGAATGTTTTCAGACTATTTACCAGAGGGATTTTGGTGAAGAGGAAGAAAAACCTAGAGACACTGTGCTGGTGTGTGTTGAATTAAAATTCAGGCCAAATAGTCAGTAATTCAGGAAGAAAGTAATTTTTGCCTAGTGTCTAAAATATAAAGATGTAAACAGTTGACTTACCCCTTCAGTTCTGGGACCTCTCCATCCATCACCACCTCGTTCAGCCATCTGCAACACAGTGTTTCATTAGACTTTCTTGTCACTTGTTTCTAGATGATGCATAAAAATTTACACCTCTTATTGTACTACTTATTGAGTCTTGCAGTCTTTAAAAAAAAAAGTGTGCTACCATTATGCTTCCTACATTACATTATAATGCTCCCTAAGATATGTAGTATTAACCGTGCCCGGACAAATGACCGACGGACACTTGACCGATGGACATTTCACCGATGGACATTTCACCGAATATACATTTGAATGAATGTACATTTATCCGAATGGACATTTGACCGAACTGGCATTCAACTGAGACATAAACAACTGAACAGACAACTGGCAAAGTTGTTGTTCCCTTCAATACATATACAAAATATACATGTAGGGAACTTTATTAAAATAATTCTTAATAATATGTTACACTCATTAATGAACTCTTAATACTAAGAAACAGTCTGCATTATTCGGAAAAAATCAGCTTTAACTTCCCCAATTTCACGTTAATTAATGGTCAGTTGCTTGTTTGAACTTTTTAGTCACACATCAAACCAAACCAACGTTAGCCAGCTAGCCTAGACGAGATGCAGTCGCTTTTCAGAACTTGTAAAGGTAAGCCGATATTTTTTCATTGTCTTGTTTCAATCTATTCTGCATTTATGTACATTGTTATTATCCTCGTTTATATTTTTTTTTTCTTTTAAGATCATGGAATTCATACCAATGACAAGAGGAGGAAGAAAGATTTTGCTAGATGGTTACACCTACATCACTGATAAACGAAAAGACAATGTAACATATTGGCGATGTGAACGCAAAGGAAGTTGTGGTGGGCGATTAAAAACAGAAAAAGACATTATTCAAGGAGAAGCGAGTAATCACTCACATCCACCTAATGCCGGACGCAGCCTGTCCTTGAAAACAGTACAAAAAATATTAAAGAAAGAGCCAGACAGTCAGATGAAGTGACATCTACTATTATACAAAACTGCACCAGTAAGTACCCACTTGATGCGGCTGGTGCTCTTCCTAAGAAAGAAACACTGGCAAGAATGGTGTGCAGACAATGCACAGCACCAGATGGGGACGTTTTAACAGACGAGTTACGAAAACCAATAAGAGGAGAAAACTTTGTCATTTATAAAAGTGACAACTTGCTAATTCTGTCGACGCATCGAAACTTACAGCGTCTTGCTTTCAAAGACCATTGGTTGTGTGATGGGACTTTTGACTGTGCACCATTAAGTTTTCAGTTAATTATATACAGTGCATGTTATGCTGGATGAGAGCCATACAACTCCATTAGTATACTGCATCTCCAGGAACAAAGACCAAGCAACTTATGACTTGCTTTTAAGCACCCTCAAGCAGGTGAGACCAGATCTTAATCCTGTTTCAGTCACGATTGACTATGAAGGAGCAGCTCTTAATAGCATCATAGCATGTTTCCCAAACACAAACATTTATGGATTCTTTTTCCATTTCGGGCAGTGCTTGTGGAGACACATACAGGGCTTAGGACTACAGACTTGGTATAATGATCCAACAAATGCACTTATTATAAAGTCTATTCAAGCTTTAGCATGTGTACCAGTCAGTGATGTTGTTGAAAGCTTCAATGAGTTTGTCTCATCACTAGATGATGAAAAGGATGAAGCTCTATCTGAGTATCCTAGCTACTTTGAAGCGACATGGATTGGTGTTGTACAGTGTGGAAGACGACGAAGACAAGCATTTGAACTCAGTATATGGAACACATTAGAGAGAATCGAACAAGACCTTCCACGGACAACAAACTCTCTAGAAGGATGGCACAGACGGTTTGAGCAGAGAATGGCAATCACCCACCCCACTGTTTGTCGTCTAGTTTCAAAACTAAGAAAAGAGCAGTCAAATTGGGAGTTGACAATAATTGTCAACTCCTACCATCTCAATTATTGAGATGGTAGCATCAGGAGTGTAACTGAGAAAACCGAAGAAGTACCAGATATTAAACACAAGACTGAAGTCTATCATTGAGAAATATGAGTACCCCAGAATCAAATTTTTGAAGGCAATTGCCCACAATCTTTAAATGTTTAACAGTATTTCATTTTATACTGCAAGTTTTTAAAAAGCAAGTATTTATTTAAAGCAAGTAGCTTTTAGTATCTCTGCAAAAAATATTTTTCATCATACAATTATGTTATCCTTTTATTGTTTTTATAGTTTGTTTTTTGAAGCAATTAAAAAAAATTTATATATAAAAAAAAGCCATATGAGGCGCTTATTTCAGGAAGTTGATAAGCTCCACCATAGAGGACTACAGGGGGGTCCCGAAGATACGAGCAGTTAGGTTCCACCTGGCATACTCGTAAAGCAAAATCTCGTATAACGAAACACATAACTAACGGTAAAATATAGGTTTGGTTCCATGACCCCGTCAATTATAAAAAAAAAAAAAAAAAAAAAAAAAAAAAAAAGTTTTTCAAGCTAAAATAAACTGTAGCAAACAACAAACACACAGCGTCTATATTACCCACACTGTATATAAGCATTCTGAAAGAGAAAATAGCACACAAAATAACATAACTGCACATTAATTAAACATAAAACATGCATAACAAGCAAAAAAGATGTTGTAATGTAAGGGACGCCGCGTGATACAAGAGAAGGTAGTGGTCCCAAGGTTGGGGCCGCACACCTGCTAATTACTCCTAAAGGTCAGGCCGTGCCACATGCTTAATTACCCTTCAGGTCACGCCTTGCTAGGGGTGACCTGACTGCGGTCCCAAGGTTGGGGCCGCACACCTGCTAATTACCCCTAAATGTCAGGTCGCGCCATATGCTTAATTACCCTTCAGGTCACGGCTTGCTAGGGGTGACCTTACTGGGGTCAACCAAATCCCCCTTTGTCCAGCCCTGGAGTGGTAGGGCACGCATTTTGAACTTGATAATTTTACTCACCCCAGTTTGAATGTCGTAACATTGGAGTTTCGATCTCGTATATTGAAAATAGACCCTAATTTACACCTCTCGTATCATCGGATTCTCATATACCGAATGCTCGTACAACGGGACCTCCCTGTATACTCTTGAGGGCAGACTGAGCACATTTTCCCGATCATCTCTCGCGTAGTAGGCCAACTCTTAAAACACATCGCTACATCTAATATGATACATTTTCTTTAACAAATAAGAATATTTACGGTACAATGAAGGTATGGGTATTGATATTCTTAAGATATGATAATATTTCCATAGGAAAATACAATAATCATTGTGGCCTTCCGGTACGATAATTTTGCTGCCTGCAGCTTACTGTAAAGCCGTTTGTTCAAACCTCGCCTTAGTGTTGTGAAGCCATTCAGCAACATGCTCCTGCTCAGGATTTATTTACGCATCCTACACTCTTAATAACTAGGGTTTACAAGTGTGTGTTGTGAGATGCAAGACACATGATGTCTCCAGAAAATCTCAGGAGGGAGGAGCCCATTCAAAGTACAGAAGTGTCTTATACAGCAGCTACCACCTCAGCCTTCACCTCAGCTTCAAAGAATGCAAGGTACGTGAAGGAGAAAATTTTCCTTATTGATTCGTTTTTTTATTCGGTTAGTGTAGGTTAGACACTGTGGATATTTCACTGTTCATATTTACTCAAAACTAGGCACTCGTGGAGAATGTGGCTGAAACAGTTGTTGAAGCCAATTTACGCCTGGCAGCTACGCGTTCCCCCTCTCTCTCTCTCTCTCTCTCTCTCTCTCTCTCTCTCTCTCTCTCTCCTACCTTTCCCTTCTCTCTCTCTCTCTCCTTGAGAGAGAAGGGAAAGAAAGGAGAGAGAGAGAGGAAGGAGAGAAAGTCTCTTTCTCTCCTTTTCTCTCTCTCTTTCTCCTTCCTCTGTCTTAGGGGGATGCGTAGCTGCCAGGCGTACAACGGCGTGAGAACGTGGCTTTAAACACCTGCCTGCTTCCCTACATCTCAAGAAAGCAGCCCGGAGCAGGTGTAGAGTAGTGCTCTTCAAACGTTTTTCATAGCGACCCAGTTAGATTTTATGCATTACATTCATGACCCTATTATATTGTTACGAAACCAGGGGTGGGGGGGTCATCCACCACCCTGCACTTCGTCACGACACTTACAGCTCGGGGCAATGGAGGGGACGGGAAGGACTGAAAGGAAATCCTTTAGTGCTGTGCACGGCTCCTTTTATTGCACAATGAGTCACTGTCTCTCAGGGGCGCCGCCCTTGCCCTCACACGGGGAAGGGGCGGGACACACGCCAACACCCACGAGTCACTGTCTCTCTCAGGGGCGCCGCCCTTGCCCTCACACGGGGAAGGGGCGGGACACACGCCAACCCCCACGAGTCACTATCTCTACCCCGGGCACGCCCACTACACAACGTTCACTGAGTCACTGTCTCAACACCGTGCACGCCCGTGTGCAGTCGCTGTCACTGGGATGTCAGGGGGGGGGGGGGGGCTCCTCAGGGCACTTTCTAGGCCGTCCAGCTGTCCAGTAATCCCGGTGAAGACGAGCTACGTGTGTTAGGTTATCCCCGTGAAGGTCTGACGTTCACTGACTGGCGGTACACACCCCGGTCTTGATGAAAACACACCCACCAATCAGAGGGCGAGGCGTGGCCTCGACACCACCCGGCGACGCTCCGAATGCAGACTCGAAGCACCTCGTCGCCCGTCGGTACAAGTGAACGAGGTACTTCGTAACAATATGTCTGTAGCTGCTTTCTCTTTCCGATGTGATTTTTTTTTACAATTACATACATACATATGCATATAAATCTGCATACATTTATACATACATACATGCATTTATGTATTCAAAATAATTAAATATGTTTGAGTGTGCCAATGTAAATTTTATCTATTAAAAGTATTAAAAAAAAATGTAGAAGTGCTCTGTAAATTGTAACTACTACGTAAGTAGAGAAAACTAGTATTAATTGATTGACAAGTGAAAATTATGCCTAAAACTGGTCACTTAATGTTTTTTTCTTTCCTTAACTAGGATGGATTTACAAGCTCAGGCCATGGAACAACTGGACACAAAGTTATGGGTCACTGATAAGATTGCCGACTTCAACGATCTCGGCAACAAGGTCAACGATCCAAGCTTCCTTAATAACGACTTCATTCAGGTAATAACTTTTTGCCTGAATAATGTTTGTCTTAAAATCATGTAAAAAACATTCTACTTTGTATCTAATTAGAGAAAAATTTAAATTATTAACTATTGTTATTTTGTGAGTGTTTCTTGCTTTTTTTTAAAGTAAATAGATACCATCCATTTTCCAATTTTTATATTTAATAACGATTTGAAGAATTTTCTTTAAAAAATATTAATAGTGCTTATTTTCTTTTTTTCTTGTTTGAAAAGCCATAGAAGTAAACACATATATAGATATATATATATATTAAAAAAAAAAATCAGTCTATATACATAACCACTACTTTTATTTTTTGTCTTAAATTTTAATATTTAAACATTCTCTCATCATTCCCTACAAGCCAATAATGACGTAATATTTTAATTATTATCATTGCTGTACTTTTCACTAGTTCCATAACTGTTTCAGGCACCGAGTGAGACACAAAACTGTGGTCTTGAGCTTACCAGGGAGTTGTCAGCTGCCAGGCAGTTTGACAAGGATGCCGACGAGGAGGTGGCTGAGTCCTTGTACAAGAGCCTCGTCAGTACTACATAACATGGCAGGCAGCTCAGGCCACAAGGCAGACAGTGAGCTGAAGTGCCAGCAGTGTGACAAAATATTCAAATACAAGAGTCACCTTGAGAGACATTCCTTGACACACAGTGGTGTTAAGAATTATGAATGTGTTGAGTGTGGAAAAAGATTTGCTAGAAAGAGTGACCTCACCAGACACACCCTGACACACAGTGGTGTTAAGAATTATGAATGTCTGGAGTGTGGGAAAAGATTTACTGGAAAAGAGTGACTTGAAACAGTGACTGCTTCAACGCAATCCCTCTGATGATCCGCAAAAGTTTTTTTTTTATATAACATAGCTACCGTACACCCCGTGGTAATCTCTGCACAAGCCCGCAGACACTTACGAATTAAGTTCATAACATAATGCTGTGTTCAATTGTTTTCAAACACTTAGATAAAGTTCACAGTACTAAATCACAATTTAGGTGGATAAGCAGGCTCTCCTTAGCATCCCTGAAATGGGCGTCAGCCTCACTTTAGGTGTCTGTCAGTGTATGTGAGGTGTCTCAGTGTCTGAGGTGTCTGTCAGTGTATGTGAGGTGTCTCAGTGTCTGAGGTGTCTGTCAGTGTATGTGAGGTGTCTCAGTGTCTGAGGTGTCTGTCAGTGTATGTGAGGTGTCTCAGTGTCTGAGGTGTCTGTCAGTGTATGTGAGGTGTCTCAGTGTCTGAGGTGTCTGTCAGTGTATGTGAGGTGTCTCAGTGTCTGAGGTGTCTGTCAGTGTATGTGAGGTGTCTCAGTGTCTGAGGTGTCTGTCAGTGTCTGATGTGTCTGTCAGTGTATGTGAGGTTTCTGTGAGGTGTCTTTCAGTGTATGTGAGGTGTCTGTCTGTGTATGTGAGGTGTCTGTCAGTGTATGTGAGGTGTCTCAGTGTCTGTCAGTCTGTCAGTGTCTGTGAGGTGTCTGTCAGTGTATATATACATGTGAGGTGTCTCAGTGTCTGTCAGAGTCTGTGAGGTGTCTGTCTGTGTATGTGAAGTGTCTGATGTGTCTGTCAGTGTATGTGAGGTGTCTGTCAGTGTATGTGAGGTGTCTGTCAGTGTGTGAGGTGTCTGTCAGTGTCTGAGGTGTCTGTCAGTGGCGCCCAGTGGTGAGGAGAGAAGAGCGAGGTACACCAGGAAATAACAAGTTATAGAGGAAGGAGGAGTAGGGAGCAAACAGTGACTGCTTCAACGCAATCCCTCTGCTGATTAGTTAACAAGTAGGATGCCAAATAAGTGACTACTTATGTGATCTAATGAAGTAATACGTGTTAAAACGACCTCACATATAAAAAAAAATATCAAGTCAACATTGTATGGTTGAGGTTTCATTAAAATATATGTATTAATAGATGTTTCAATTTACACTAAATAAAAATATGGTGTATAAGGCGGTATGGTATATTGTATACTATAGTGGGTTTACCGCATTCTTTTGAATTATCAACTTTGACTGTGCTATCAAGTGTTTTTTGCAAACTTCAAAAATAATATATATATATATATATATATACCGTACTTGCCGGCGCATAAGACGCACCCTTATTTTACATAAATATTTTGAGAAAAAACAAATATTAGTGTTTTGAGGACATTTACTTTTCGTAAATTTATTAAAAGTTATTCGAAAAAAAGATTTTGTAAGGGAAAACAAATGATTTTGAGGATGTACCCAAATACAATATTCACAGTGCAGTAAATGTGAATGAAAAATTATACTAGTTAAAATGTAAAGAGAATGTGTAACCCAAATCGGTCATCATTTATTGCAGGATGCTCCACGAATTGATATTCTAATATTATCTACTTATGACATTTAGCTTATATTTATTGTTGTAAGAATGCCTTTGCTGCTTTTCATGCTATGTGTTTAGACTTTGTGGAAAATTTGCAGTAAAGATAATGGTATTATTTCGGTAGTGGGCTTTCAAAAGTCCTAGGATTCTTACCTCCATTATCGTGTATCTTCCTTCATTCTGTGTATTTTGAGCCCCATTTGCCTTGGCGCAATCGAATATTAATGGCATTGGCAGTGTGAAGCTTAGGTATGTTTGCAGGGCGGGCCTGGAGGGGCAGGGCGGGCACCCCCCCCACACACATGTAAACAAACTTTGATTTCCTATAAAAACTAGAGCCAGATAAATTCAAAACACAGCAAAACTATTTAGGAAAACTAAGTTTCGGCCTCGAAATCGGTGGTTACCCAATAACAAAAAATTACCAAGATATAACACTGTAAGGTGTATCTCATACATTTTTTGTTATTGTTGAAGGGCACCGATGTCGGGATCGAAGATATTCGCCATGGTTTACACCTGTGAATCTATCACGGTCGCGAGGGTTGATTAGTCTTTCTCCTTTTTGGCGCCGTGATGGGTCTTGGTCTTGGTGTGATGTGTGGAAGGCTTCTGTCCCGTCTACAGGTATTGTTGCAGCATTTTTACTAGCACTCTTTCCAGTTACAGTTTACAATTTCCTTATCCATAGAGGTACAGGGGTGAGGATTGAGGGATCGAGGTGGTATAAAGGCCTACCCTGTCTCCCATCTATTCACAGTGGAGAGTGACAGAGGGACTGCGGGAGGGGGGTCATGTTTACATATGACGGCCATCTTGGCAGCAGAAACCGCGACTTTGTTGCCCCACCTCTTGTTTTCTCTCAAACTCAAACTTTTTCTTGGTATTATGCATTATTGCTGATATTACTAGTAACACAGTTACAAATTTGTGTTCAGTGGTCTACTGCTCAACACAGATCACTCGAGACCCCCTTAGTAATACACCACCGTCCATTCTGCATTCTCTGCCCGACCTCTCATTAGTAATATGGCCGCATTAGACGCAGGGTGAATTTTGCATTCCCTGTCTTTGAAAAAAACTGCGTCTTATGCGCCGGCAAATACGGTATATATATATATATATATATATATATATATATATATATATATATATATATATATATAGTTTAGGAAAGCTATGGTTAAAATTTCAGTTAAACATCTTATTTTGAGGTTTAACAAATATATGTTCCCAAGTAGCCTTATGAATGAGAATGTTGACTTCGTTGCATTCTCTTGACTCACATCTAGCTGCCTAATCTTTTTTGACTAAAAGCTTCAGTAATCAAATCAATATAGTCTGAAGATACCATGGTAAAAATTTCAGCTCAATATCTTAAGTGATAGTGATATTTTGAGCTTAAAACACTTCTGAATTGTGCTGTGCGGTAGTTGGCCTACTACCAAGAGAGCCGCCGCGCGGGTCTACCCTAAAGAGTATAGTCCTCTATGGCTCCACAAATACATAACTGAGAAATGGATTCAAAGTTTTTCAATGTTCAAAATGTCATATCTTTTAAACCAACCATACATTTTTGATGAATTATGCATGAAAACGTAGTTGATGGTCTTGGCTATCGACTGATACCATTAAAAATCATAAACATTTTCGGCATTTGGAATGAATAAGCGTTTGTGAATGTGAATGTGTGTGTGAGTGTGAATGTGTAAAAATGAAGCAAATTGCTAAGGAATGTTGGAGGTAACGGCCAACATAAAAAAAAAATCATATATATGAAGGTAACAAGATAAAACAGAATATAGGTAGGACGAACGTGAACTTGTTTCGTGATGTAGACGTTTTGCAATGCATAGTCACCTAGTTCCCAAAACTTCCGAAACACTGACTCACGCACTAGAACATAAGAACATAAGAAAATAAGGAAGCTACACGAGGCCGCGAGGCCTACACGTGGTAATTCCTGTCACCTAACACTACCTACATCCATCTTTCATCCCCATCCATGAACCTATCCAGCTCCTCTTTAAAGCTCCCTAATGACTCAGCACTAACTACCTGTCTACTGAGACCATTCCATTCATTCACCACCCTATTTGTGAACCAGTTTTTCCCTATTTCCTTTCTAAATCTATGCTTTTCCAGCTTGAATCCATTACTTCTTGTTCTACCCTGGTTAAAAGCCATAAGAACTTTTCCTACCTCTCCTTTATTAAATCCCTTTACCCACTTAAAAACTTCTATCAGATCGCCCCTTACTCTGCGTCTCTCGATTGAGTGTAATTTTAATAACTTCAATCTCTTCTCATAACTAAAGTTACGCATCCCTTGTATCATTTTGGTCTAAGATCTGGAGGCTCGGCAAATTGGCGCCGCCAACAGCGCCATCTATCGTCTGCTACCGTAGTGTTGATGTATCATTTACCACCAGGCTGTCACACACCCAAACGCCTCATCTCTCGGGTCTGCTGCTCCACCTGGAACAACACGTTCGCCGATGCCCTCCGCATCACCTCCATGGGCCAATACTGTAGTGACTCTTCCCCCCAGCCGTGGATAAGGAGAAAGTCCCATGTCCTCGATGTCACCCTCACCCGCCTCCGCCTGGGCCACACGACACTCACGCCTCACCTGCACCGCCTCCGTCTGTCTCCTGACCTTCACTGCCCCTGGTGCAGGAATGTTCCAGAGACTATTGAACACTTTCTGCTGCAGTGTCTGCACTTCCACTCCCATCGTGTAGTGCTACACTCTCAACTCCTCGCACAGAACGTCACCACCTTTGACCTGCCCACCCTGCTGGCGGCGGCTTGCATCCCCCCCCTCCCAGCAACACGCTGTCATCCGCCTCACCTGTGCCTTCCTGAGGAAGACAGGTCAACTACCACGCCTGTGATAGCACCATAGGACATCACCAGGGCTCATAGTGTTCCCCAAGGCATCCTGGCAGCCCTATAACAACAACAACAACAACGTTCAACAACGTGGCGTTCTTGGTGACCCGAGTTTGATTCTTGATGATGGCTATAAAATCCACTTTAAATCTTACTCTGCACCGTCGAGTGGCCTCAGAACACCCACATGCTGCCCATTAACTCCATTAAAAATCTTGCCTGCACCACCACAGGCGAGGGCCAAACATCACACCCCTCGAGTGAACCTCCAGGACCTGCCATCCCACCTTTGGAGGTCACTACCCAACAAACTCAGGGAAATAATGCGTGAAAATCGGGATGGTAAGAATTTAGGACACAGCGCGAAACTCGAGGATCGCGAAACTCGGATAGCGTGAAACTCGGTAGGGTACTGTATAGTCACTAAAACAATACCGCTTTGAAATATTTTAATCCTTACATGGGGGGGTTTAGAGAAAAGAGAAGTAGGGTTACGCCGGGGAATAACTTGCCACGTCTCTCTCTATCCTTGGGGGTGCCCACAGCCAACAACACGGCTTCCCGACACCCGTGACTCTCAGTCACATATCTCGCTCCATTTTTATGACACTATGATCTCACTACCTATCTTTGTTAACCCTTTCACGCACGATGACGCGATCGCGTCAAAACGGGCCCGTCTGCAATCTGAGCTTTTGACGCGAATTGCGTCAAAAAACAGTTAAAAATTCGCCTAAAATTAAGTATTTATCAGAATTGCGTCAACATTTTCTGCGTCAAAGATCCAACCTAGACCTATAAAATAAACTAATTGTCAACTCTCTCGTGTGAGTGGATGTGAAATAATAAGGGTTTGTGTGTCAGTTTCCACTCAGCAGGCAGCCTGTGCGCGCGGATTGTCGTCCCTTTAAAACGTATCCCGAGCTGGCCATAATGGCCATATGAAAATTATAATGGTAGCGTTGGAATCCTCATAAAAATCCGCTTTTATTGGCATATAAACCATAAAAAGTTGACTCAGGAAATTTCGAGGTACGAAGTGGTATTTCTTATTTCTCTTTATTCAATATTTTTCCGGAGTCGGTTAATTCCGCTATTTATTTGCATTTCTTGTTATTTTTTTCTTTCATAAGGCAGAATAATCTCTTGCAAAACCAATGATATATAATAATGCCAGGAAAAAAGAATACACATTGGTGAAATTGATAACATAAAAAAATTATTCGCCGCACAGTCTGGCCATTTCGTGGGGCCCCTTAGAGAGCATAAGACGGATATTGCAGTGGACGGAAAAACTTATTAAACTTTTAGTGCGTGAAAGGGTTAATATACCTAACTTATGATACACCGGTCTAGATGTGAAAAAAAGTACACTAGGGTCCCGGATAAAACGTGCTCACATAGAGCGTTTCCCCTATAGAATAAACAACCTATATTATTAAAATTTAAAAATTTATATATTTTTTATTATTTTTTAAATAAATAAAATTCCAAAATTTTCGTTAGGAACGAATGTAATCATATAGAACGATTCTGCCATCAAAGTAGGGCAAATCCAAGGAGTTCTCATATAGAGCGCCGAAATATCGTACAGAACGTCAGGTGACGTGACGTAGATGCGCATTGTGACGTCACTGTCGTCTAGTCGCTTGGATATTTTCGCCAAGCCAAGCTTTTTTTGCCTCATAAGAACATCAGCAAATAAGGAAGCTACAAGAGGTCTTGAGACCTACATGAGGTAGTTCCTGTAACGTAGGGTAGTTCCTGCCTCAGTGACGAACCCGCACATAAGGCGGCGAATTTTGGTGAGCAAGCCGCCATAAGAAGGCTTGCGGCACCTTGCATTTTCTGTTAACTCGAGGTACTTTTCGTAAGCCGGCTTGCCCAGCTGGCGCAAGCCGTGGCAAGGGTGAGTGAGGAGAGGCACGGCGGCGGCGTGTCGACACGGAGATGGGGTGAGGGTGGCATGAGGTGGGGAATGGCGGTAGCAACCGTGCAATTCTCATCTATTATTACCAAAAAAAACATTCTTGTGAAAGATATATGTTGTGATCCTTTCACAATATCGTCAGTTATCGTAATTTATTGATGGCTTTGGTTGTGTTCACAAGTTATTAGCTGTGAGCGGGTAAGCCTTTCAATGAAAGAGCTTGTTAATGAGTTTGAACCGTGCACCTTTATAATGGAGGAATTTTGTCGGGAGATACAAGATCTCTTTCGTGGCTACCAAGAAAAACACAACCAGAGTAAACAAACGTATGCAGACCCTCATGACTCGGTACATTCGCCCTGCCAATGTGCCACAGCCTGCCCCTGCCAACGCACCACAGCCTGCCTCTGCCGACGAGCAACAGCCTGGCCCATCAAATGAGCCCCAGCCTGTATCTTCAAATGAACCCCTGCCTAGCCTGTCAGAGTTTGAGGGGTTTATGATGGACGTGGCAGAAATGCAAGGCTAACGCTCACTCGCCACATTCCGAGCTCTGGGTCACACTGCGTCGTCATCCAGTGACGAATGAGTGACCTCCAAGATGCCTCGGAACCCCTCGCCCCTAGTACATAATCCCTATTAGATTTAAGGTAAGCAACAATATGCCTATTTCATCATTTCTATGCATAACTTATCATATATATATATATGCTTTGATATGCATGGGTGTGAATAAGTATAAATGTACGGGTACGGTAGGGTGGACCGATGAACCAATATAAATTTTTCCCATAGGTTATGTGTTTCACATAGAGAATTCACATAGAACGACGTTGTTTATCGACAAATTTCTCGTTTTACGTGGGAACCTAGTGTATTTACGAAAGCAATCTCGGATGGGTTATTGATATTAATACGAGGTGATTTAAAGACTAATTAATTACCTCCGGGGATAAAGAAAGAAAAATGAGCAGGTGAAATTAACTCCGTAGACATATTTTGTTAATTGAATTTATCAATATAAAATTACTATATTACTAGCATTTAGAATCGATAAGAGAATTGCTTGAAAACTTTGGTGTTCTAAGTTTTGGAACTAACAGTTATGGTCCGCGTTGCCGTGGTGATGCGCGCCAAGGATTCTCTACCTCACCACGCGGGAGATTCAAGTCAAGGGGAATACTGTATTCAAGAAAAGTCGTGGCATTACACTTTTGTGACATGACAAAAAAACAAAAAATCTTAAGCATCTATCTGCTCACAATATTCTATTTGATCACCAGTACGCTTTCTTTAAAGGATGATCCACTGGCGATTTTTAGCTTTCCTAATAAATCCTGCTAATCCTATTTAAGGAACTTAAGAGAAACTTTTGCTACTGGCCTTGACGTATCAAAAGCTTTTGGTAGTCTTGAACAAAACTAAACAAATTTTCATACTATCCTCTTTCAGTTTCTATCCTTCTCTCTGCACCTTCATCTCAAATTTCCGTTCTAACTGCTCTATTGCAGCTGTTGTACAGTGGAAGACAGAGAAGTTGGCGGTGTCTTGCATCCGTCACGCTCCTTGACAAATTTTGTTTAATTCCCTCCTGGCGCTTCCTATGGGGAATGATTGAAAAAAAAGGTGTCTGGCAACTCACTCACGTCCTTGACTTCCTGCTTTCAGTTTTTCAAATCATTAGTCATCAATCGTCAGTGACCAGGACATATTGCTTCTTATCTTCACTCCCGGCTCGATTTCCCAAAAAGTCACCAAAAAATTTCGGGAAAGTGTGTTCGCTCAGTTGGATATGCGGCCTAAGCCACAGTTGACTGCAAACCAGATCACCCGTATTCACAGCTTATACACTACCCTCCCAAGTTTCGCGCTTGCTTTCTTCCGGAGGCATAGCGCGAAACTCGCGGATCGCGAAACTCGGGTATTAAAAACACTGTAAAAATGCTTATTTACTTTTTTTTTTTTTTTTTTTTTTTTTTTTGGTGTGTGTGTGTGTCTACAGCGCCGTTAGGCAGTGACCTCCAGGGGTGGGATGGTAGGCCCTGGAGGTTAACTTGAGGGCTGTGTACCTACCGTATCTTACAGCTTATAAGACTCACTTTTTCCCCAAAAAAATATCCTGAAAATGCACCAAGCCCATGTCCACCCAGCAGTGAATGGGTACTGGGTGTTAACCTAGGGTTTGTGACCCGCCTCCCGGGGTGGTGGCTTCGGCCAACACTATGTAGAGAAGAGGAGGGAGGAGAGGAGCTAGAGATTGAGCTTGAGTTGGGAGTCACCCAGCGGATGCTGTTTTGGTCTGAGTGAGTGAGCTTGACACATATCTTGTCAGATGATGGTTGTGTGACAGTGTTATACGGCAATAACACTGTCACAATGCCTTCCTCTCTTCTCTCCTGTCTCCTCCAGTACCTCCAGAAACCACAGTACCACACACGTCATGGTTAATCACTTATAAAGGAGTATTTTGTGGTAAATAGTAAGGAACGGCGGGGGTGTACGGTAAGGTGCTACTTATTTCGAGGTGTTACCTATCTTATGCGACACCGGCTGCTTCTGTAGAGAAAAACACAAACAAATGGAAAAAACAAAGCAAAACTACAAGCTATACTAAGCCTATTATAATACTACAGGAGAACCTCGTTTAACCGGCATTTAAAACAACGGCACTAATCGACCCAAGCTTTTTTTTTTTTTTTTTTTTTTTTTTTTTTTTTTTTTTTTTTTTTTTTTTCCACTGATAAACTCTGGAACTCTCTTCCTGTTTCTGTTTTTCCACTTTCCTATGACTTACATCTTTTCAAAAGAAGAGTAACAAGACACCTCCCGACTAATTGCTCACCCCACTTTTTTATTTTAATTGGCTCTGACTGTCTTTTCTTTATAGGGACTGGCACTAGCGGCCTTGTGTGGTTACCCATTTTTGTTGTGCCCTTGGCTAGTTCCTTGTGATGGGAAAAAAAAAAAAAAAAAAAAAAAAAAAGGGATTTTGGGGGATTCCATAAGAGTAACTCTCAAAACAACGGCAAAATGAGTTATCCGGCATGCGCTCCCCCCCCGAGGGTGCCGGATAAACGAGGTTCTCCTGTATACTAAGCAGGAAGGAAGGAAGACGTGTCCCGTACGTCTCTTATGGGAGGCGGTAGCAGAGCGGTTAGCGTCAAGATATATGTCAAGCTTGAGCACGAGCTTGATAGACGACCTACAAAGTGATACTGAGCAGAAAGGGTCACAAGAAGAAGAAGAAGTCTCCGAGTGGAGTTCTCGGTGATCCGAGTTCGATCCTTGATGAGGGCTGTAAAATCCACTTAAAATCTTTCTCTGCATCGTTGAGTGGCCTAAGAACACCCACACTCTGCCCATTAACTCTACCTTCGATTGCGAGTGCATCGGAGGACACAGGGGATGGCATGAGCCTCTAATCACAGGCGTCACTATAGAAATTCTGTCTGCGCCACCACGGGCAAGGGCCAACCATCACAGCCCTCAAGTTAACCTCCAGGGCCTACCATCCCACTACTGGAGGTCACTGCCTAACGACGCTGTAGGCACACACACACACACACACACACACACAAAAAAAAAAAAAAAAAAAAACGCGAAACTCGGGGCTATAATGCGCGAAAGTCGGGATGATAAGAATTTAGGACTCAGCGCGAAACTCGAGGATTGCGAAACTCGCATAGCGTGAAACTCGGGAGGGTAGTGTATAAGATCAGTTTTAGTTCAAAAGAAATTGTAAGGGAGACTGGGTTAGCTCAACGAATGGTTGAGCGGTGGGTTGAGAAATCGCGAGACTCGCCAACTGCTGAAAGTCTAACGCACTTGTCTCGTCCTGGACGCAAGAAAAAAGTTTCAAAGAAAACTTTGATTATTATCAAAAGACAGGTAGTGAAATCTCCTACCAAAATAGCAAGAAAACTAAAGTCAATAAACCCACAGTTACTGGGTACAGTGTGTGTAAGGAGCGTGTCTCGTTACATCCGTAAAGATCTCGACCTTCCATCACGAGTTGCTGCTCACGAACCATTACTCACAGCACGCCACAAGACTAACCGCTTGTCTTTTGCCAAGAAATATGCATCCTGGCCTTTTGACAAGGTCAGAAAGATTTTGTGGTCTGATGAAAGCAGCTTACAGGAACAGCCCATGGTCGAGTGCGACGGCCGAAAAATGCTGATCCTTAAGACCTAAAGTTTACGGTGAAAACGGTGAAACACCCTGATTCAGTGATGGTATGGGGTGCTTTCACGTACTACGGTGTTGGAAATTTACATTTTATTGAAAAAGATGAAAAACAGTTGATAGTGTCAGGTACCTGGATATATTATATAATAACTTAGAAGAGTGCTTTGACATGTGCCAGGCAAAAACATTCATGCAAGATGGTGCTCCTGCTCACACTAGCAAATTAGTGAAGCAGTGGTTTGATGACTGTGCAGTTGATTATATTAAAGACTGGCCTAGCAACAGTCCTGACTTAAATTGTATCGAAAACTTATGGGCTTTAATGAAAAAAGAGCTAAGAGAAAAGGATACTAGTACAGTACCCAAGCTTAAGGCCGCCTTGTCCTCCGTGTGGAAAAATTTGAAACCTGAATTTTTGCATAACATAGTGGACTCCTTTCCACGTAGATTCCAGGCAGTCATAAAAAAGAAAGGGAACACAACAAAATACTAGCAGGGGTAAGTTACAATATCATTTTGGGGTGTTATAAATGGGAAATTAATTGGTATTTTCTTAGGAACGCGGGTAAACATGTTGGCGGTCGCAGTACACCGCCAACTTCTCTGTCTTCCACTGTAGATGGATGGCTCTAGTTTTTCTCCTAAGTCTATCAATGGTGATTTTCTCAGGGTTGTGTCCTATCACTCACTCTCTTTCTATTATGTATTTAAATATGATCTTCTAAGTCTAACTCGGTGCCCAATCAACTTCTACGCTGATGACTCACTCTACCCTGCATTTTTCAACGTCGTTCACTAGAAGTCTAGCTCTAGAGGAACTAAGTGATTCATGGAAGAATGCCACAGAGCACCTAACTTCTGATCTTTTCTTAATTTATGAACGGGGCAAAGCAAACTTAGTATTGTTTAATGCCTCAAAAAACCAATTTATTCACCTATCTACTCAACACAACCTTCCAGAAAACTAACCCCTCTTCTTCAATAACACTCAGCTGTCTCCCTCTTCTACAATGAACATTCTTGGGATATCCAATACTAAAAATCTCAACTAGGTATTTAACATCTCATCTCGTGCTAAATTGACAGCTTTGAAGTATGAAAAGCCTATTTTTGGGTCCACGACATAGCTAGTGCACTAGCTATTAGAGAGAGGATCGATCGCCACCCAGAGGAAACCCTGGGTAATACGGCAACCGTATCTCACATCAGGTTAAAACCAGGCTGCACTAAAACCTTGCAACATTGCAGAAAAGAACTAACTACTAAGAAGAAGAACACGTCTGGCAGTCACGTGCCGGCACCAGCCACCACCGGCAGACTCCAGACAGTCATACTCATACCCATCCCAAGAAGCTCCCCCAGGGAGAGGGGCTGATAACTTTATGGAGAAAGAAGGGTGGGAGGCCGAAGGCCGTGCACTAGCTATGTTGTTGACCCAAAAATAGGCTTTTCATACTTTAAAGCCGTCATTTTAGGTCAACTTATAGCTAGTGCACTAACTACCTGCCACTTGGAGACGGGGCAAGAAGCCCCCTACCCCCATGGGGAGAAGGAAGGCAACTGCTCAAGAAAACGAAAAGCATCCACAAGAATCAGGCGGAGGCGCCATAGGCAGGCACGCTGACCAACCACCACACCAGCCCAGCTGGAAGGTGGGAGCCCAGGGCAACACAAGACGAGTCCATGACGGAGTGAGAGAGGCAACGAGCCACGAAGCACGAGGCCGGACTCACCAGTCCCCATACCCGCATCATCAGGCCACCCACCCAGGACGCAGACTGAGCAAAGCAATGGCGACGTGCCGAAACACAAAGGGTGGAAGGCGTCCCCCACCCTCCAAGCCGGCACCACAACCGGCCGGAGACGGAGGACCTCCCGCCTGTCCCTACCCAGGACTTCGGACTAGAGGGAGAGGGAGACAGCAGACCCGTCCTGCGAGATGCGAGAAGACAGGTCACTGGGGGAAACCGGACAGCGCCCTCAGTGAGAGGCCCGAAACCCCGACGCCACGAGAACAAGGAACAGGACCGACCGGAGCAGACGATATCCGGGAGTGCCGGACCAGAACTGGTCGCCCAGGAGGTACCGGAGGACGTTCACCAGGGATCAGAATGGGATAGGACGACGGGGGGGGATTCTGGCGGAATAGCCCCCCCCTTCAGTAGGGTCACCGAACGTCGGTCCAGGACGAAATCCCAGCCGTATTCGCCCAGCCAGCGCCCCCAGGTAAGTGGAGTAAAAGGCAGAGGACCACCAACTGTTGGGGGCCAGGAAGGAGAGAAAATCCAGGACCACTGACCCCGAAACGCGACGAAGATCTGACCAATTGAGGAAAGACAGAAAGGCTGTCCAGAGGGACCTGGACAGCCGAGCAGATGATGGGCGGAGGGCCGGCAAAATGTCCGCCGCAGATGCGGCCGAGCCGATCGACTAAGCGAGGCACGGAGAAACACCAGTCGGGTAGTGGCAAGGTGGAAGGAATCCTGGCAGGGAGCACCTCCAGCAGAGCAAGTACCCCCCAAAGGAACATGGGAGGGACTACAAGTCCACAGTACGGAGAACTAAGGCCGGGCTGGCCAGAGAGGAGCCACCAAGGGAGCCCAGCCCCTGTAGGACCGCAGTACGTAGAACACCTTCAAGAGGACGCAGGGAGGAGGAAAATAGGGAAGCAAGGTGCCACCTGTTCCAGTCAACCAAGAAGGCGTCCGGCCGCACCCGCAGGGGCCCGGTCTACCCTCGTCAAAAAGGACAGCAGCTGAGCAGAGCGTCTGGACGCGTGAAGAGGGCCAACACCGGAAAGACCCACTGCCGACAGAGCCGCAAAGCGCTCCGGACGAAGCACACCACCAATGCACGCCGGAGGCGAGAGAGGGCGGCGGTCCACTCGAACCCCACACCCGACAGGAACCTGGCAGACAGGCGGAGGGGGACATGGGCCACCAGGACCAAAATCCGCACCGAAAGGGGCAAAAGAAGGACGGACCTGGAGGTCCCCTGGGGAGCAAAATAGAGGACGGCGACCATGGTGACCATACCGAAGCAGAAAACCATCCCCTGGGGGACCGGAATCGACCGGAGGAAGAGGAGAGGGACCAGCAGCTCCCTGACATTGATGTGGAGACGCCACTCCACCACTGATCACTCACCGAAACTCCACCGGCCGACAGAGGATTGGGAGCCACGCCTGACAACCGAGGCATCCGGCAACACAAAGATCATGAGGAGCGGAAGCAGCCACCGGGTTACGCAGTGAAAATGCCCCCAACCAGCCACGTGCCCAGGAGCGAGAAGGCCCGATCATGGCGCGGGGATTCTCCGGGACAAGAGCGGTCACCATCCTGACAAGGTGACGGCGCCGGAGCCAGCCTCAAGGAGTGACTGCTGCAGCGAAGGCGAGCAAGCCCAGACGGAACCCCCAGCAGCTCCACGACGGAGGTAAGGACACCGAGGCTCGGCAGAGGCGGTGAAGAAGCTTGGCCGCCATCACCTCCGAGACGAGACTGTGGTCGAACGGGAGCCCCATTGCACACCCAGCCAGGAGAAGCGGGGGGCAAGAGAAAGGAAGGACCTTCCCCTAATGACCAGGAAACCCATCCCCGGCGCCGCCACCACCGCCATGGCCTGGTCCAGCATGCGAGCAGTCCCCTTCCGGGTCGG
The DNA here is from genome assembly GCA_016584305.1 of Chionoecetes opilio. Classification (NCBI taxonomy): domain Eukaryota; kingdom Metazoa; phylum Arthropoda; class Malacostraca; order Decapoda; family Majidae; genus Chionoecetes; species Chionoecetes opilio. Next base: position 108,378 of record JACEEZ010003180.1, read on the forward strand.
GGCGGTCACCAGCCAAACGGCCAGACACAGGAGTGAAATCAAGGAGGCGGTCATCGAAGCGGCGGCAGTCTTAACCAGGGCCAAGGAAGACCTCTCTAGACCACCCCAGCGGCCCAGACTCACAGCGGACAGGCCACCCGAAACCCAGAGAGGAGGCCCTGGAAGGGAGGATCGGAAAGCCAGAGCGACCCTTGGTGGCGGCCTTGGGGAAGACAGTACGCCCTGAGCGAAAAGCCCGAAACTAGGAGCACTCGAACCAGGAAGACCCGCCCCGGTTAAACCGCCCAAGCTCCAGGAGGCCACCCTGCCACTGGCGAACGTCCGGGGACTGCACTTCCAGACAAAAGGAGCTCCGGCGTTCCCTGCCGGGCCCCTACCCAACACCCCCCGGCCGAGAGGGTCTGGGGGCCTGAGGAGACACCAGCCTGACGGTGGGGAGGGGAGGGGGGGACGAGGCGAGACACTGTAGCAGGAAAGGCTCGGACAAGACCCCCGAAGCGAAGGGGTCAATCCGGAGAACCTGGTGTCGAGACATCACCGGCAGGCCATAAAAGACCTCACGCCGAAGGGCCAAGCGGCCAGCGACGGCCCCAATGACGGCCGGGCGGACCGTCGAGAGGAGGGAGGCACCGAACGCGTCACACGCGGACGCCAGCTCCCAACAGACAGCAGATAGCGAGGTCAGGGCTGAGAATGGCCACCTAGTGAAAGCCACCTGGCCTCCCGAGCACCCTCCTGGCGATAGTCGGGCAGTCAATCGACGCCGGCACCGGCGCTCAAGCAAAGAAGACGGAGGAAGCAGCCCCAGAGGGATGAGGGAAGACGCAAGTGGAAGGCTCCGCAGTGAAAAGGCAGGAGGAAGCCACCGGCGGACAGGAAGCAGGGAGGTGGAAGACCGCGAACCGCCGCCTCTCTGGCATGGGAAAGGCCACAACTCCATCCCCGTTCGAGCACTCCCGGCAGACATCATCGAAGCCCACAGTCGCAGAAGCAGTCCCCGGCGAGAAGGACGCAGAAGAGGGTGACCTGTGACTCAGTCGAAGCGAAGAACAGGTCCCAGTTGGTAAATAGATCCCCATTCTCACCATGAAGGTGTTGACAGAGTCCATCCACCCCAACCACCCCAGAGGAACGGGAGGTGAGGATGTGAAAGGCGAATCCCCAGGCACCAAGAATCACCACGCTCCCTCTCTCCTCCCTGGCAAGGAAGACAAAGAGGGCAGGGAATGGGGGAGTCGAATGGACAAAGCCACGAAGCGACAGCACCCCGGGCGCCGCCCCCCACCAACACTGACCCACACCCCCACCCGAAGGGGGGGGCTGGGCAGAGTGGCGAGAGGAGGGGGGGGCAGCGGCGAGAATCCTCAGGCACCATGAATCACCACGCTCCCTCTCTTCTTCCAGGCAAGGAAGGCAAAGAGGGCAGGGAATGGAGGAGTCGAGTGGCCAAAGCCACAAAGCGACAGCACTCCAGGCGCCGCCCTCCACCAACACTGACCCACACCCCCTCCCGAAGGGGGGAGGCAGAGGGGCGTGAGGGGGGGCCAGGGCAGGACGGCTGAATCCTCGCATTACGGTCCCCACGTGTTGAGCCAGGAAACGACAGTAAACTGGGCATCGCCCTCCACCAACACTGACCCACACCCCCTCCTGAAGGGGGGGCTGGGCAGAGTGGCGTGAGGGGGGGGTAGGGCGGGACGGCTGAATCCCCGCACAGATATCCCTGCTGATTCCCTGCCGATTCCCCGCACATCGACAGCACAGTGCTCTCCCGTAGAGGGGGTGTGAGGAGGGGCCAGGCTGAAAGAGGACCCACACCTCCGCCCAACCAGAAAATGGGGGCGCAGAAACGATGAGTGAAAGACGGCCGCCCCGGAAATGGGAACTCGGGGCCAAAACAGATACAGCACATATACATCATGTGTTACACATATAAACAAATAGCTATAGACCTATAACTATATGCCACGAAGGACGGGGCGGGGCCCCGTCCCCTCAGAAAGGGGATGGGCGGGGCGGGCCAGAATACACGTGGCTGACGTCCAAAATGGGGAACGAAGACGGAATGGGGAATGTATACGTTGCCCGCCGTGCCCCGTTAAACCAACAATAGATTTCTGGGGCAAAGCGAACGTGAAAAAACATCTAAACCTCACACTCCCCCACAAAAACACGAGAAAGGAAGCAGTTGCTCACCATATTACTGACCAGTGTCAACGACACGTTGTAGCAGGAGAGAGGCTGGTAGGTGTAGGTGATACGATGGGCAAAGATAGAATGACTGTCTGGAGTCTGCCGGTGGTGGCTGGTGCCGGCGCTTGACTGCCAGACGTGTTCTTCTTCTTAGTAGTTAGTTCTTTTCTGCAATGTTGCAAGGTTCTAGTGCAGCCTGGTTTTAACCAGATGTGAGATAAGGTTACCGGATTACCCAGGGCTTCCTCTGGGTGGCGATCGATCCTATCTCTAATAGCTAGTGCACTAGCTATAATCAATCAATCAATCATTGGGGGCATACGCTGGGGGGCGCGTCGCCTCGCCAACCCTACGACGCCACTCCCGGGGGTCACCACGCGCGAGTCTCCATTCCCATACCAAGCAGCTCTCAACAAGAAACATCAACTTGCCCCAGCCACGAGCCTTGTGGGCGCCCCCTTGGCCTCCTCCACGCCGGATTGTCTCTTACAGATACAACCCGATGGGAAGGATCGGTTTCAGGGTAGCGTGCCGCATGCCCATATAGCCGAAGTTGGCGTTGACGGACTATGCAGGTAAAAGGCCTCGATTCAGTTTCACGGTGCAATCGCTGATTTGACATGTAATCATTCCAGCGATACCCCATGATTCTGCGTAGACACTTATTACCAAAGGCATTGATTCGTCTCTTCAAGTCACTATTTAGTGTCCATGTCTCACAACCATATAGTAAGACAGGGATCACAAGCGATTTGAAGATCCGGATCTTTGTCCTCCTGCACAGGTACCGACAACGCCAAATAAACCCGCTGAGCGAGGCCATAGCACCGTGGGCTATGCCAATCCGCCGTAAGACTTCTGGACGTGACCCGCTGTCATTATGGACTGCGCTACCAAGGTATGTAAAACTTTCCAAGATCTCAATGTCCTCGCCGCACGCATGAACAGACTGTACTGCTCCATCTAGTAAATCTCCAAGCACCTGGACCTTGGTCTTAAGCCAGGAGACCTAAAGTTCCAAAGGCTTTGCCTCCTCGTGCAGCGCCTCGAGAGCCATCACCAGGACTTCCAGCGACTCAGCAAAGATTACTGCATCATCGGCAAAAACATGATCAGTGATCTTGGTGTTGCCGACGGATGCTCCACAATCACTTTGATCTACAACCTTGTTCAATACCCAGTCCATACAAGCGCTGAAAAGTGATGGGGCAAGGACGCAATCTTCCCTCACTCCTGTATTAACAGGAAAGAAGCTGGATACACCTGCCCCACACATCACAGCACTCTCAGTCCCAGAATACAGACCGGTTATCAAACCAATAGTCCTCGCAGGAATCCCATGAAGTCGCAGAAGATCCCAAAGTGACTCACGATGCACTGAGTTAAACGCCTTCTTGAGATCAACATAGGCTGCAAGCATCCCCTGTCGAAACTCACGTCGGCGTTCCACCAGGACACGAAGCGCTAGGATACGGCCCGTTGTTGACTTACCAGGCGTGAACCCAGACTGCTGAGGTCTCTGATGCTTCAGCAGATGACTGCGGATCCGTGTCAGCAATAGATGGGCAAGCACCTTGCCTGGCACGCTGAGCAGTGTAATACCGCGGTAATTGTTGCAGTCCTGACGGTCCCCTTTTCCCTTTCCAGATAGGGACGACCAGCCCCCTTTTCCAGTCAGAAGGAATGGTACCTGATTGCCACACGGCAGTCAGGACAGCATGCAACCCGCAGATCATGGCCTTACCCCCAGCTTTGAGGAGCTCCGCACTGATATTACAAACACCAGCTGCCTTTCCACCCCTCAATTTTAGCTACAGCCTCTCTAACTTCGTCGAGAGGGTGCGGTTTCGTCAATGGGAGGATCGGCATCCACTGCCTGCAATCCAGTGGTGTGAAGCTGCTCAGTTGGAGGGTCCACCGTGAACAACTG
>JACEEZ010003180.1:117500-121564 GCA_016584305.1 Chionoecetes opilio
GATTAGGAGCATGTACCTAAATACAATATTCATGTGCAGTGCATGTGAATGAAAAATCATACTAGTCAAAATGTAAAGGGAATGACATTTGTAACCAAAATCGGTCATAAATCATAATATATTGCAGGATGCCCCACGAATTGATATTCTAATATTATCTACCTATGACATTATAGCTTAGATTTAATGTTGTAGGTATGCCTTTGTTACTTTTCTGCTATGTGTTTAGACTTTGTGGAAAATTTGCAGTATAGATATTAGTATTATTTTTGGTAGTGGGCTTTAAAAAGTCCTAGGACTCTTACCTACATCATCGTGTAGCTTTTTTTCATTCTGAGTTTTTTGAAGCCCCATTTCCATGGCGCAATTGAATAATAATGGCATTAATGTAGTACCGAAAATCTACCGTTATTTCAGCCAGAAAGTTAAGTTAGGTTAAATCAGATTAGGTTAGAGGTGGGGTTTGGTTTAGTAACAGATGATATAGAGAAAAAACGAAAATGTCCTATAATATGGCAGTGTGAAGCGTAGCAATGTTTGGGGGGGCGGACCTGGAGGGGCAGTCCCCCCCCCCCCCCAAACACATGTAAACAAACATTGATTTCCGACAAACGAGAGCCAGATTAATTAAAAACCCATCAAAACTATTCAGGAGGACTAAGTTTCGGCCCCGAAATCGTGGTTGTCCAATAACAAAAATTCACGAAGATATTTAGGTAACACTGTAAGGTAACCATCTCTTTCCTTTTTTATTGTTATAATTGTTGAAGGGCCCGTTGTCGGGATCGACAATATTTGCCCTGGTTTACACCTATGAATCTATCCACGGGCGCAAGGGTTCATTAGTCTTCTTCAGGAAGGTACAGGTGAAGGCTGGTTCACACCCGAAATCACGGCAGCGTTCCGTCAGCTGTGCCTTGTATTCACACTATTCGTCACGGTTCCGTCATTTTCGGCAGTTCCTGCTCACCCTCTAAGCAGACATGGTGCCTCAGAGGCTAGGTTGAAGAATTTGCATTAATAGCACTTCTGTTGGATGAAGAAGAGGAGTTGACTCTAAAAGACACTGCTTTGGGGACATAAAGCCTTAAGAAAACTACAAATATCAGCACGGCACAGTCCTTTATTACGTTAAATATTCTTCCCCAGAAAACCGTTTTCGTGACAGGACGGTGATGTATTGGAGCCGTAACGGCGGCGCCCCGTTTAGGTAACACGTCTATTGTTTGATGTAAGAAATTATAACGGATGTGATAGGGCGGTGCCGTGTCACATGATGGTATGGTGTGATTCGGCCTTGAGGCGGACGGTGTGGCCCGTGAGGGCTTGGTCCTGGTGTACCGTGTGGAAGACTTGTCCTACAGGTACAGTTGCAGCCTTTTTACTAGCACTCTTTCATACAGTTTCCTTATCCGTAGAGGTACAGGGGGGAGGGTTGAGGGGTCAAGGTGATACAAAGGCCTATGATGTCTCCTATCCCACCTTGCTTACCACTGTAGCTACGCTAACACACACATGCACATACACACCTGCATCGGCTTAAGACCCCCCCCCCTTTCTGGGACCAGGGTTAGAGGCCCGTGGGTGACCCGACGCCCGACCTGACTTGTCCTCGCTGACACAACTGCAACATCAGCCAGGTAATTAAGTCAGCCACAGGACACACACGCCGTGCAACTCTTTGTACCCACGTTGTACAATGGGCTCCGCTGTCAAATAAACTACAAAGCCACGACGCCCTTTCTCCATCCTTGTGTGTATAGACAGACTCCCCAAAATACTACACCTTCCTCCTCACCGCTCACACTCCTTCAAATAAAACTTTAACACGCTCTTTGTTTCACTATTCTATTTATGAACATACTCATTCCAGCGAAATGACCACATTTTTTGCCCCCCTTCTATCATCTCCCTTTCCCAAAGTTGTGTCAACTTGTGTGGCCCGAGCGAATGAGGGTTAAATTTAAAGGGGACCGCTCACACTCCTTCAAATTTAAAAATTTAACACGCTCTTTGTTTCACTGTTTCTATTATCAAAAAATACTCATTCCCAGCAAAAATAACATCCCCCATTTTTTGCCTCCCTTCTATCATCTCCCTTTCCCAAATGTTGTGTCAACTTGGTGGCCCGAGTCGAATGCGGGTTAATTAAGGCGACATCTAATATGCGGGATGTTTGTCTTTTCCAATGGGTTTCGGGGGGAGTCTGAGCGGTAATGGCCCATGGTGGTGCGCGGGAGGGCGTTGCCGAGTGAAGTATCCCAGGTGAGCGGCAGACCTGAGATATCAGATTTTTTTAAATGGAGAGCAGCAGTGGGGTTGGATGATGTTACATCTGACACGGCCATCTTGGCAGCAACAATCGCTATCTTGTTGCCCCAGCTCTTATTTTCTCTTAAACTCCAACCTTTTCTTAGTATTATGCATTACTGTTGATAACACAGTTACAAATTTGTGCTCAGTGAACTACTGATCAACAAAATCACTCCAGACCCCTTTAGTAATACACCACCGGCTGTTTCGCATTCCCCTGCCCGACCTCTCATTCGCTAATATGGCCGCATTTGACGCAGGCTGAACTTTGATTCCTTTTAGAGAAAAACTGCTTTCTTATGCGCCGGCAACTACGGTGATATATATATATATATATTATATATATAATATATATATATATATATATATTATATATAATATTTTATAGTATATTATGTATAATTATATATACAGTTAAAAGCTTATAACTCGGCACGATAGGGGCTCGGCCCGGCCGATTATGCAATGTCTCCTCTGATATGGGTTTAAAAAAAAAAAAAAAAAAAAAAAAAAAAACAAAAAAAAAAAATTACCAGTACTGTAAAAGCTTTAAAAAACTACATTTACCAGTGAAGGGTGCAATCAATCAATCATTGGGGCATACGCCAGGGGGGCGCGTCGCTTCGCCCACCCTACGACGCCACTCCCGGGGTCACCACGCGCGAGTTCCCATGCAGGCTCCTTTCCCATACCCAAGCAGCTCTCGACAAGAAACATCAACTTGCCCAAGCCACGAGCCTTGGGGGCGCCCCCTTGGCCTCCTCCACGCCGGATTGTCTCTTACAGATACAACCCGATGGGAAAGGATCGGTTTCAGGGTAGCGTGCCAGATGCCCATATAGCCGAAGTTGGCGCTGACGGACTATGCAGGTAATAGGCCTCGATTCAGTCTCACGGTGCAATCGCTGATTTGACACGTAATCATCCCAGCGATACCCCATGATTCTGCGAAGACACTTATTACCAAAGGCATTGATTCGTCTCTTCAAGTCACTATTTAGTGGGCCATGTCTCACAACCATAGAGTAAGACAGGGATCACAAGCGACTTGAAGATCCGGATCTTTGTCCTCCTGCACAGGTACCCACAACGCCAAATACTCCCGCTGAGCGAGTCCATAACACCGTGGGCTATGCCAATCCGCCGTAAGACTTCTTGACGTGACCCGCCGTCATTATGGACTGCGCTACCAAGGTATGTAAAACTTTCCAAGATCTCAATGTCCTCGGCCACACGCATGGACAGACTGTACTGCTTCATCTAGTAAGTCTCCAAATACCTGGACCTTGGTCTTGAGCCAGGAGACCTCAAGTCCCAAAGGCTTTGCCTCCTCGTGCAGCGCCTCGAGAGCCATCACCAGGACCTCCAGCGACTCAGCAAAGATTACTGCATCATCGGCAAAACAAGATCAGTGATCTTGGTGTTGCCGAGGATGCTCCACAATCACTTTGAACTACAACCTTGTCCAATACCCAGTCCATACAAGCGTTGAAAAGTGATGGGGCAAGGACGTACCCTTGCCTCACTCCTGTAATTCACAGGAAAGAAGCTGGATACACCTGCCCCACACTTCACAGCACTCTCAGTCCCAGAATACAGACCCGTTATCAAACCAATAGTCCTTGCAGGAATCCCCCGAAGTCGCAGAAGATCCCAGAGTGACTCACGATGCACTGAGTCAACGCCTTCTTGAGATCAACATAGGCTGCAAGCATCCCCTGTCGAAGGGTAAAAACCAACGTCCGGACGCT
>JACEEZ010003181.1:0-55428 GCA_016584305.1 Chionoecetes opilio
TCTTGATCTCATTTATTATCGACGTAAACTTCTTTTCTTTTCTTTTCTACTCCATGTCTTTCTTTCATCTTTCATTTCCTCGTGTGTCATTTTCCATTTCTTATGTACTGCATTAATTTCTGCATGCATTTTCACTACCTTTTCGGCATCTTGTTACCATTTAAATCATCCACTCTATTTTTCAAAATAGTATTATCTTTTTCCAGTACGAACACTTTCTTTTCCATCTTATCTAATTAATCCATCAATTCGTGTACCACATTTTCTAGCATTATGACTCTTTTCTGGTTCATTTTCAGCCCTAATATGTCTTTTTCTTTGGTATCAAAACCGTCGAAAGGTGTCTTGGCGTGATCTTCCATCTTTGTTTACTTCCTATTTTTTTCACTTTTTAGGCTAATCATATGGAGACGAGATTATTTAACTGCATAGCTCTCACCTGTAAGTACTCAAGGTCTTTTTGGGTCCTCTGCGTCCTTGTTTGGCCACAGCAGCCAGTCACAGTAGCCAGTTGTGTTAGGAGCCTTCTTGAGCACGTCTGTTACACACAGCTGACAGCTGTGTGTGTGTGTGTTATTCACCCATGGTCTTGTCCACATGAGGCTGGCTCGCGATCGCCAGTTTCACCCTCCCGGTGCGAGCTTGGAGCTCATTATTACTGATCTTAGAGTAATGCTGGAACCTCACACACCACACCCCCCTATCCCCTTGCTCAAGGGAGATAGTAACCGCCCGAATTTGTCAGTGAAAAATCCCCGGGAGCAGTGAGGATTCGAACCGGCTACCACAGAATGGCAGGCCAGCACTCTATCCACTTTTTGACCATCATAGCGGTGTGTGCTTGTGTGTGTATTTACCTATACACTAGGATCCCACATAGAACAAGAAATTGGTCAATAAACGAGGTCGTTCTATGTGAATTCGCTATGTGAAACACATAACCTATGGAAAAAATTGATATTGGTCGATTGGTCCTCCCGTCTGTACCTGTACATTTATACTCATTCACACCCATGCATACCAAAACATATATAAATGATAAGTTATGCATAGAAATTATGAAATAGACATATTGATGCTTACCTTAAATCTAATAGGGATTATGTACAGGGGGTGAGGGGTTCCGTGCCATAAGCCTGGCTTGACTCGCTTGCGTGCCTCACCAGAACGCCTCGACTGGTTGGGGCTCGCCCACTCACAGCTGATAACTTGTAAACACTCCTCTCCCGCCATCCACAATCCTCCACGTCCCTCGTCCACCATCCAGAGAGAGCCCTTCTCCACCTTACCACCAAGGGCTGGGAGATCACCTTTCAGTGGGTTCCCTCCCACGCTGATATCCAGGCAACGAGGGTAGCTGATTCTGCTGCCAAGTTGGCCTTAACAGAAGTAAACACAACCCCTTCCCTCTGCCGCTCTCCTCGGCTAAACGCCTCATCTCCCGGGTCTGCCGCTCCACCTGGAACAACATGCTCGGCGATGCCTTCTGCATCACCCCCATGGGCCAATACCGTAGTGACTCTTCCCCCCAGCCGTGGATACGAAAAAAGTCCCGCGTCCTTGATGTTTCCCTCACCCGCCTCCGCCTGGGTCACACGACACTCACGGCTCACCTGCACCGTCTCCGTCTGCCCCCTGACTCCTACTGCCCCTGGTGCAGGAATGTTCCGGAGACCATTGAACACTTTCTGCTGCAGTGTCTGCGCTCGAGCTTGACAGACGACCTACAAAGTGATTCTAAGCAGAAGAAGTCACAAGAAGAAGAAGCTTCCACTCCCACCGTGTAGTGCTACACTCTCACCTCCTCGCCCTGAACGTCACCACCTTTGACCTGCCCACCCTGCTGGCGGCGGCGGGTGTCCCCCCTCCCGACAACACGCTGTCATCCGCCTCACCTGTGCCTTCCTGAAGAAGACAGGTCAACTACCACGCCTGTGATATCATCGATATCATAGGATATCACCAGGGCTCATAGTATTCCCCGAGGGATCCTCGCAGCCCTGAAACAACAACAACAACTTGTAAACAAAACCACAACAACAACGACGAAAGTGTACCGTCGAATGAAAGTCATCAATAAATCACGAAAACTGACAATTTTGTGAATGGATCACAACATATATCCTTCACATGAATGTTTTTTTTGGTAATAATGAATGAGAACTGCGTGGTCGCTACCGCTGTTCCCCACCTCATGCCACCCTCACCCTACCTCCATGGCGACATGCCGCCGCCGTGCCCCACCTCACCCCATGCCAGGCAGGACACACAACCTTCGTTTTGTACTATATTTTGGCGCTCTATATGAGAACTGTTTGGATTTGCCCTACTTTGATGGCGGAATCGATCTATATAATCACATTCGTACCTAACAAAAAGTTTGGAATAATATTTTAGGTCGTTCGTTCTATAAGGGACTCGTTCTATGCGAACGTGCTCTATGCGGGACCCTAGTGTAATTGGACCGCCTTAAACTGGCGGTCCAGGTTGAGTCGCCTGAGGCCTCCAGCTGTATACACTAACCTCCCGAGTTTCGCGCTTGCTTTCTTCCAGAGGCATAGCGTGAAACTCGCGGATCGCGAAACTCGGATGTTGAAAACACTGTAAAAATGCTTATTTAGTCCGGTGAGGTGTTTTTTTTTTTTTTTTTTTTTGTGTGTGTGTGTGCGTGCCTACAGCGCCGTTAGGCAGTGACCTCCAGGGGTGGGATGGTAGGCCCTGGAGGTTAATTTGAGGGCTGTGTACCTACCGTATTTTACAGCTTTATAAGACTCACTTTTTCCCCCAAAAAATATCCTGAAAATGCCCCAAGCCCCTGTTCACCCAGCAGTGAATGGGTACTGGGTGTTAGCCTAGGGTTTGTGACCCGCCTCCCGGGGTGGTGGCTTTGGCCAACACTACGTAGAGAAGAGGAGGGAGGAGAGGAGCTTGAGGTTGAGCTTGATTGGGAGTCACCCAGCAGATGCTGTTTTGGTCTGAGTGAGTGAGCTTGACACATATCTTGTCAGCTGATGGTTGTGTGACAGTGTTATACGGCAATAACACTTGTCACAATGCCTTCCTCTCTTCTCTCCTGTCTCCTCCAGTACCTCCAGAAACCACAGTACCACACACGTCATGGTTAATCACTTATAAAGGAGTATTTTGTGGTAAATAGTAAGGAACGGCGGGGGTGTAAGGTAAGGTGCTACTCATTTTGAGGTGTTACCTATCTTATGTGACACCCGCTGCTCCTGTAGAGAAAAACACAAACAAATGGAAAAACACTAAGCAAAACTACATACAAGCTATACTAAGCCTATTATAATACTATACTAAGCAGGAAGGAAGGAAGACGTGTCCCGTACGTCTCTTATGGGAGGCGGTAGCAGAGTGGTTAGCGTCAAGATATATGTCAAGCTCGAGCACGAGCTTGACAGACGACCCTAAAAGTGATACTAAGCAGAAAAGGTCACAAGAAGAAGAAGTCTCGAGTGGCGTTCTCGGTGATCCGAGTTCGATCCTTGATGAGGGCTGTAAAATCCACTTAAAATCTTTCTCTGCACTGTTGAGTGGCCTAAGAATACCCACACGCTGCCCATTAACTCTACCTTCAATTGCGAGTGCATGGGAGGACACGGGGCGGCATGAGCCTCTAATCACAGGCGTCACTATAGAAATTCTGTCTGCCCCACCACGGGCAAGGGCCAACCATTACAGCTCTCAAGTTAACCTCCAGGGCCTACCATCCCACTCCTGGAGGTCACTGCCAAAAAGGTGCTGGTAGGCCCCACAAAAACAACACACACACACACAACCACACACACACACAACACACCACACACACACACAACCCCACACACACACACACACACACACACACAACACACACACACTCACTTGTGAGATTTAACGCAAAGAAGTTTGCTGGGAAGAATGGTATACTGAAGGAGGAGAAAAACTCATGGGGTGGTATATTGTTGGTTTTGGTAAGGGAATAACATCATGACTCAGTGGATAAAGAGAACACAAGATTCGGGAGGTAGCGAAGAACCATAAAGGGACTAGCCCTACTATTGACGAAAGAACTGGGAAGTAATTAGTAAAGTGATTTATCAGTGCCCACTTGGAAAGAGCGACCATGTATTTATGAATTTTGAAATAAATTATAGCAAAAAGGAGGGGAGGAAAGAAGAACATAAAAAAGGAAGAACAATTATGGAAAAGCAGACTTGACGGATTAAGAACATTCTTCGGAGAGACGGGATGGAGTAATTTCCAGCAGCAACGAGTACCCAGAAAAAAAGGGATGAGTCATCCGAATTTACACAGAAGGAATAAATAGTTATGTTCCAAGGATAGTTATCAGAGAAAAAGAAAAAGAATGAAGGGTTTTAAAACAGAAAATGTGAATTAGCAAGACTAGAAAGAGAAAAAACATGGAATAGTTGGAGGAAAAAAGGTGGCAGCAACCTTGGGAGAAGTACAAAACAACAGAAAGGAATATGTAAGAATCCGAAGAGAAGAAGAAAGTAACTATGAGAGGAATATAATAGAAAAAATGTAAGAATGAACCGAAACTTTTCTATAGATATATTAATGGAAAAATGAAAAAAAGGAAGGAATAGATAAGCTGAAGGTAGAAGGCATAGTGTATGAAGATGCATTAAAAACAGGCCGAGGTGATGAATAAGTGCTTACAGACTGTATTTACATGAGAAAGTGAATTTTTAAAACGAAAAATATAATAGCAAAAGAAAAATAATGGAAGACATAAAAGTAGATGTAATAGAAGTAAAAAAAAAAGGCTATGGAAAGTCAAGATGTGAGATAAGCCCCGGGTCCAGATGGAGGTCGAACTGAATAATGAAAGAGTGCAGTAACCAACTAGCGGGAAAAAATTTACATAGTGTAATTGTTCACTCTAGGAGAGCAGAGTCCCGCTTGATTGGAAAGAGCAAATATTGTGCCAATTCACAAAGGAGGTGACAAAGAAGAACCACTAAATTACAGACCAGTATCATAACAAGTGTAGTGGCAAAAAGTGTGAAAAAATTGTGAAGGACAGATGGTTGAAATATTTGGAAGAGACAAACACACTTGCACGTGGCCAGTTTGGATTTAGAGGAGGAATGTCAAGTACAAAAAATCTATTGAGTTTTTACTCGAGAGTGATCGATGTGACACAGGAAAGAGAAGGGTGGGTCGATTGCATTTACTTGGACCTAAAGAAGGCATTTGAAAAGGGTACCTCATAAGAGACTGCTCTGGAAGCTAGAAAATGTAGAAGGATTGGAGGGGGGTTTGCTGAAGTGGATGGAAGACTTTTTGAGCAACAGAGAGATGGGAACATTTAAATAAAAGATCAAAAGTCAGAATGGTGCAGTGTGATACGTGGAGTTCCTAAAAGGATCAGTTTTGGCCCCAGTGATGTTCTTGGTCTATGTAAATGATATGGCAGAAGGGGGTAAACATTTATATGAGTTTATTCGCTGATGATGCTAAATTACTAAGAAAAGTAGAAAGTAAAGAGGACTGTGAGGATTTACAAAAGGATCTAGATAAGATTTTCAGATGGAGTCAAATATGGGAAATGGAGTTTAATGCCAAAAAGTGTAAAGTAATGGAAATGGGGAGTAGCAAAAAAAAGACAGAGAGGGAAAGTATTCGATGGGAAATAATGGATAATCAAAACAAAGGTCGAAAAAGATCTTGGAGTATGGATAAGGACAATTGTCACCAGAGAAGATATAAACAAGATCACAGGAGATACATACCCGTTGCTGAGGAATATAAGAATGGCATTCAAATATCTGGATGAAGAGATGATCAAGAAATTGAAACATCTCTGATTCGACCAAGGTTGGAATAGCGCAGTGACTTGGCACCACATAAAAAGAAGGATATAAGGAAGGTCGAGAGAATACAAAGAGAGCCACAAAAAATGGCTCCAAGCCTGAAAAAGATTTAACATATGAAAAAAGACTTTCAAGACTAAAACTCCCAACACATGAGAAAAGAAGAGAAAGGGGAGATTTTATAGCAGTGTATAGAGCATCAATGGGTCTGGAAAAAATTGATAGAAATTATCTGTTTGTGTGGAATGACAAAAGTACAAGAGGTCATGAGAAGAAATTGAAAAGGACAACAAGCAAGAGGGATATAAAAAAATACAGCTTCCCATATAGAAGCATAGAAGCCTGGAACAACCTTGATGCAAAAGTGATTAATGCAAGAAGTATTCAGGACTTCAAAGGCAAACTGAATAATAGTAGATTTGGAGACGGGACAGGACGAGCATAGCTCCTTTCCTGTATGTTACAACTAGGTAAATACAACTAGGTAAATACACACACACACACACACACACACAAAAAAAAAAAAAAAAAAAACGCGAAACTCGGGGATATAATGCGCAAAAGTCGGGATGGTAAGAATTTAGGACTCAGCGCGAAACTCGAGGATCGCGAAACTCGCATAGCGTGAAACTCGGGAGGGTAGTGTAGGTAAATACACACACACACACACACTCATCTGGATGAAGAGATGATTAAGAAATTGATAACATCTTTGATTCGACCAAGGTTGGAATATGCGGCAGTGATTTGGTCACCACATAAAAAGAAGGATATAAGGAAGATTGAGGGAATACAAAGAGCAGCCACAAAAATGGCTCCAAGCCTGAGAGATTTACCATATGAGGAAGAAATATCAAGACTGAAAAATCCCAACTCTTGAGAAAAGAAGAGAAAGGGGAGATTTTATAGCAGTGTATAAAGCATCAATGGGTCTGGGAAAAAAATGAAAGAGAAGATCGTTGTGTGGACGATTAAAAATACAAGAGGTCATGAGAAGAATTGAAAAGGACAACATGCAAGAGGGACATAAAAAAAACAGCTTCCCGTATAGCAGATAGGAAGCCTGGAATAACCTTGATGGGAAGAAGTGATTAATGCGAAGAAAATATTCAGGACTTCAAAGGCAAGCTGGATAATTGTAGATTTGGAAACGGGACAGTACGAGCATAGCTCTTTTCCTGTATGTTACAGCTCGGTAAATACACACACACAACATATGATACAGTTGCCCATCAATAATCCGGCAACCACGGGACCTTAGGACTTTCCGGATTTTTGAAATTTCCGGGATTATTTATGTTTTGTCCCCTGACTCTTTTTATGCGGTATATAGGGCCCCATACACAGGGCCCGTCTTTCTGCTTAGTCTCCTGTCCACTGCTCTCTGCCTAGGACTGTTACTATTGACGCTATAAGCCTTTCCTCTGATCCTATACTTTTTGCATTCCACAAGGGCATGTTCTACGGTTCCTTCTCTCCTACCCTGTAGCTACAATTTGGTTCTCCAGTTCCCTGTTCCATCGTTGACTTCCAAGGTGCCTGTTTTTGCTTGTAGAGTTTCTTACTCCCCCATTCCCTACATGCCAGGACCCCTCTGGTTTTTTGTTTCCACCTGTACCACTGCAAACGTTGATTTCCTGTCGGAAGGTGAGCATACAGCTGATTTTGGGTTTCAGCGCCATCAAAAAAAACGGCGCCAGGGAACAGGCGCCCTTTCCATTGGCAGGGAAAGAAAGGGCTACAGAGTGGCAAAGAAGGAAGATATGTGTCAAGCTCGAGAACGAGCTTGACAGACGACCTACAAAGCGATACTAAGCAGAAAAGGTCACAAGAAGAAGAAGAAGAAGCCTCCCGAAAACAGTGGCGCGCCAACCCGGGAAATTTGAAACTGCGCTCCGAAATTCATGCCGGAAAACTGATGGAACCGGAATATTGATTGCCGGATTAGTGATGGTCAACCTGTATATGTCGATTGCATATACCTGGATCTAAAGAAGGCATTTGACAAGGTACCTCACAAGAGACTGCTCTGGAAGCTAGAACATGTAGGATGATTGAAGGGTGGTTTGCTTAAGTGGATGGAAGATTTTTTGAGCAACAGAGAGATGAGAACAGTAATAAAAGATCAGAAGATAGAATGGTGCAGTGTGATAAGTGGAGTTCCTCAAGGATCAGTATTGGCCCCAGTGATGTTCTTGGTCTATGTAAATGATATGACAGAGGGAGTGAATACAGACAGGTCCCGAAGATACGAGCAGTTAGGTTCCACCTGGCATACTCGTAAAGCGAAATCTCGTATAACGAAACACATAACTAATGGTAAAATATAGGTTTGGTTCCAGGACCCCATCAATTATATATATAGAAAAAAAAAAAGAAAAAAAAAAAAAAAAAAAAAAAGACATGTTTTCAAGCTAAAATAAATATAGCAAACCACAACAAACACACAGGTCTATATTACTCACACTGTACTACCTATTCTGTAGAAAAACCATTCTGAAAGAGAAAATAACACACAAAATAACATAACTGCACATTAATTAAACATAAAACATGCATAACAAGCAAAAAAGACGTTGTAATGTAGGGGACGCCGCGTGTTACAAGAGAAGGTAGTGTAGCGGTCCCAAGGTTGGGGGTTTCGCACACCTGGCTAATTACCCTAAAGGTCAGGCCGTGCCATATGCTTAATTCCCCTTTAGGTCACGCCTTGCTAGGAGTGACTTAACTGCGGTCCCAAGGTTGGGGCGGCACACTGCTAATTACCCCTAAATGTCAGTCCGCCCCATATGCTTAATTACCCTTCAGGTCACGGTTGCTAGGGGTGACCTCACTGGGGTCAAACCAAATCCCCCTTGTCCAGCCGCGGAAGTGGTATGGCGGTGCATTAAGAACTTGATAATTTTACTCACCCCAGTTTAAATGTCGTATCAATTGGATTTTCGATTCGTATATTGAAAAAAAGACCCAATTTACAAATTGTATCATCGGATTCTCGTATACGAATGCTCGTTATAACGGGACCTCCCTGCAGCGTATGAGTTTATTCGCGATGATGCTAAATTACTAAGAAAAGTAGAAAGTAAAGTGGACTGTGAGCATTTACAAAAGGATCTAGATAAGATTTTCAGATGGAGTCAATTATGGGAAATGGAAGTTTAATGCTAAAAGTATAAAGTGATGGAAATGAGCAGTAGCAAAAAGAAACAGAGAGGAAAGATTCGATGGGAAATGAATGGATAATCAAAAACAAGGTCGGGAAAAAGATCTGGGTGTATGGATTACGGATAATTTGTCACCTGAGAAGCATAGAAACAAGATCACAGGAGGATACATACAGTTGCTGAGGAATGGCATTCAAATATCTGGATGAAGAGATGATTAAGAAATTGATAACATCATTGATTCCACCAAAGTTTGAATATGCCGCAGTGATTGGTCACCACATAAAAAGAAGGATATAAGGAAGATTGAGAGAATACAAAGAGCAGCCACAAAAAATGGCCCAAGCCTGAGGATTTACCATATGAGGAAAGACTTTCAAGACTGAAAACCCCCAAAAACTCTTGAGAAAAGAAGAGAAAGGGGAGATTTTATAGCAGTGTATAGAGCATCAATTGGTCTGAAAAAATGATAGAGAAGATCTGTTTGTGTGGGATAATAGAAGTACAAGAGGTCATGAGAAGAAATTGAAAAGGAAAACATGCAAGAGGGACATAAAAATAATACAGTTCTCGTATAGAAGCATAGAAGCCTGGAATAACCTTTATGCAGAAGTGATTAATGCAAGAAGTATTTAGGACTCCAAAGGCAAGCTGGATAATAGTAGATTTGGAGACGGGACAGTATGAGCATAGCTCTTTCCTGTATGTTACAACTAGGTAAATACCACACACACACACACCACCAAACCAAACAAAACAAAACAAAAAAAAAACTTTTACGAAGCAGCGCAAAACTCGGGAGATAATGCGCGAAACTCAGGATGGTAAGAATTTAGAAAAATCAGCGCGAAAATCGCGGATCGCAAAACTCGCAAAGCGTGAAACTCGGGGAATTTAGTGTGTCTTTTTAGCCTGCGGCGAGGACATTGAGATCTTGGAAAGTTTTACCCTACCTTTGGTAGCCCCAGTCCATAATGACGGCGGGTCACGTCAAAAAAATCTTACGGCGGATTGCATAGCCCACGGTGTTATGGGGCTCGCTCAGCAAAAGTATTTGGAATGTTGGACCGTGCAGAAGGACAAAGATCCGAATCTTCAAGTCACTTGTATTACGTCACTTGCACTTAAGATCCCTTGTCTTACTCTATGGATGTGAGACATGGACACTAAATAGCGACTTGAAGAGGCAAATCGATGCCTTTGGTAATAAGTGTCTCGCAGAATCAAGGGGTATCGCTGGGATGTTTTCGTGTCAAAATCAGCGTTGCACCGTTGAGACTGAATCGAGGCCTATTATCTGCATAGTCCGTCAGCGCCAACCTCGGCTATATGGGCATGTGGCACGCTATCCTGAAACCGATCCTTCCCCCCCGTGTTAAATCTGTAAGAGACAACGGCATGGAGGAGGCAAGGGAGCGCCCCCCCCAACAAGGCTTGTGGCTGGGGCAATTTGATATTTCCTGTCGAGAGTTGCTTGGGCTTGAAGGGAGCCTGCATGGTGACTCGCACGTGGTGACCCCCGGGAGTGGCGTTGTAGGGTAGGCGAGGTCCCCGTTTATATGCCCCCAATAATTTATTTATTGGGGGGGGAGATGACCCTGAAAGAAGCTAGGTAGGCAAGTTTTTCTGGTTATCAGTATATTTTATAAAAAATTTTGATTCATAAAACTTTTTTTCCAGAGGTTGATATTTCCGGCACTAGGGGGTAAGCTAAGGTCAAAGAGTTCGGCATCAGAGTGGTTAAGGGATGGCAACGCCTGTTATGAGGAGGGTGACATTAATTTTTTTTTGATCCACATGATTTTGGTGTGTATGTATCTTATTAGCTGGAAACATCAAATCCCCAAGTTTCATTTAGGGTACACTCATTAGTTTAGGAAAAGAGAAAAATTAAGACGCCGAAAATGTCAAAATGGCACGGTATCGTTTGAAATTTCAATTTTTTGCTACCAAATGCTTTGAAAATCATTTACCATACAATACATGCATATTGCTTTCTTTTCACAAAGATAAATTTTGATAAGACAATCCATATGAAGTTTTCATTTGAAAACAAATTTTTACGGAAATGAAAAATTTTTTTAAAAAATGTATTGGTGTATAAAAAATGTCCTTGCTTTCTTCTTTCCCCAAAAATACCTTTAATCTGCTTTATCTATAAATTAAACGGAGAAATATCACTCTAAATGTAGAAAATTTAAGTTTGAGATATGAGCCGTTTTCTTCCAAGAAGTGTGTATCATTGTGTTTATAGGCTTTTTTCAGTATAACTTTACACATAATGGGAAAAAAAAAGACAGTAAAAAGTAAACCAGTGTTTATTATCATATCCAGGCCAAATAGCACCTGGTACCCTCCTGTATGACAGGATTTTACTCACTCACAGGTGAAGGTATCAAGAGGGCGCACCCCTCTTTGTCGCCAGGTTCTTGGAAGGCTCCTGCCTTGTAGTTTTGGCTTTCTTCCCGGATTGGGGCTTTTTGCAGTACTTTTTGGTCTGGAAATTTTGTTCTTGTTTCTTCATTTGAATTTCCCGCATTCCTATTGTACATGTAGTTTGCATACCTTGAAACCCCCTGCTTGTCATGGGGAAAAAATGCTCTGTTCCTGAGCATTTCTGTTGAGTCCAGCACAAGCGAGCTCATTTATCAGGGCCTCATGCACCAGTTTTCAGTTGAGATCTGTGAACTCTCGTGCCCAGCATCATCTAACGTGCGACGTTGGTGTTATTTCGATACCCCCGCCGCACGGAGTCAAGTGATGGTGATGTAACAGCTAGCAGTCGAAGAAGCTGTTTTTTACCTCAAGCTTTATCACCCCAAAGCAATAGCTGCATATCTTTGATACCAAGCTTTCAAGCTGGGAGCGAGAGGATGATGTATTATTTTTCTCATCTTTATAGGGAAGAAAAAACTTTAAAAGAAATGATTGGATTCATAGTTTCCCTCTTTGTTGCTTTGTGGGTTTTAGTGACGATTTGGGGGTGATAGAGGGGGTTATTGAGAGGTTGAGGGAAGTGGGGAGGTGGTGGAGGGGTGAGGGTGTGAGGGCGGGGAGGCGATAAGGGGGCGTGTAGTGGTGGGTGATCTGGTACCACCAGTGGGCTCATTTTTCCTGACTTTTCTTCTCTCTCCTTTTCCTTGCGCCTTAGCTATGCAAGCTTTGCCTTTTAATGGCGGGCCCATTGTTTTCAAATATTTGGAAGGGCAGAAGAAGCCGAGGAAAATGGACGAGATGCTGGACAGCTGAGCATAGATACTGTCCCTTTGACGTCCAGCAGACAGTCTGAGTTGACGACAACGTCGACAAATTGACGACTCCGTCAACACCTCGGCAGCAGGTTACTATATGGATCTCCACAATGATACATTGATCGACAAAAAAAAAAAANGCCCCATTTACGCCCCCAAATCCGCTCTTGTCATTCCCGGGCGGCCTGATCACGGGCGCCACATGGGATCACAAGACAATTGTAATATTGAGCCCAACCTACACCCTTAATTAAACCCACTATCCACCGAAAAGTATCCTAGTTAGTTTAAGTAGCTGGGATGATGTGTTTTGGGTGATAGCCATGGGTTTGATTGAATAGGTAAGAAACTCAGATTAAATATGTAGGGTGAAATAAATTTCCACACAGCATCTCCAGCCCTGCCTCTGACCTCTTTCTGTACTTACAAAGAAGGGCAAGAGATGATTGTCTACCCTCCCTTAATGTGCTAACCACTGCTACCACTATGGATTTACCACCACATTTATACCAAAATAGCAACAAAGGATTTTTGACTTAAAGGGGAATAACAAATGGCTACGCCCACTACCACCATCAACTCTTAAATCCCTTCAGCACTTGCACACTGTTCTTTATAAAGCAACTCATAAAGAATTTGAAAGACTTACTCAATTTCTCATCAATAATGGATGTGCGATGCTCAAATCAACGATTCAACAGTGCCATCCATAAGTGTACCAAGTGGAGAACCAAGTCACCAGACAACTCAAAACAAATCAAGCTACACTACAAGGACTACATGCCCTCAGAATACAAACTGGGGAAAAGAGTCATTAAAGCCCTTATTTGAGAAGAAGCTCAAGCCAGTCTACCCCAACCACATCTTACTTGCGATTTAGTATAATACCAAAAAACCTCTCAACCACTCGGTAATAAAAGACAACCAAGATCTCCCCCTGACCTCGGTCATCTACAAATACACTTGCAAAAATTTTGGAATGTGGACCTCAAGCATACATTGAGATGACGCAGACACACCTATCAAGGAGGCTTTTATTTACAGAGAGGAGCCATCGAAACCCACTACAACTCTGCACACAACACTGCTTTGCCTGTCACAACCAGTAAGACACCATCAATCATAAACAGAAAATAGACTCACTGCTGGGAATGTTCCCTGGAACCTCATACATAGCAGAAGTGAGACTTACATTGGATTTACAGATTCAATACCTTTAGATACTACCAAGCAGAAACGTATGCATTCAAGGCCCGCCCACACTGGGCCCTGCTCGCCATCCAGGTTCCAGCTCCTCCACTTGTACCCACTCATGGCTACATCTGGCACCTCGGGCTGAGGCTGAAGTACCTCCAGGCGTGAAATACACCTAACACTGGTATTTTGTCGGGTTTGTGAAGGAAGACGTACACTCAGGCACTCCCGCCTGAATCTTGAATTTTTTATGCTGTACTTGGATCAAGGTGGATAATACTTTTTTTTTTTTTTTTTTTTAATTTTTTTTTTATTATATCTGAAAGGGCTGGCCTTTCCCCTAATTAAGGGTATTAAAAAAAAAAACTCGCTAGCCGCCAGCCCTTATAAAGAAGACAGGAATAGATTGCAGAAAGTAGGGTGGGTCAATTTAGTTTCGGAAGTGTCTTGACACTCCCTCTCTCGAAAAAAAATTCAGTCGTAGGAAGATGGAAAACTAGAATAAGAAAGAGAATTCTAGAGTTTACAAGTGAGTGATGAAAGAGTGACGATACTGATTAACTATTGCATTAGGAAGATGGACAGAATAGGGATGAGAATGAGTAGAAAGTCTTGTGCAGCGAGGCCACGGGAAGGGGGGAGGCATGCACTTAGCAAATTAAAAAGAGCAGCGAGCATGAAAATAACGGTAGAAGATACCAAGAAAAGCAACACTGCAGCAGTGATTTAAAGATTGAAGACAGTCAGTCAGAGGAGGGGAGTTGATGAGACAAAAAGCTTTTGACTCAACCCTGTTTAGGAGAGCTGTATGAGTGGATCCTCCCCAAACATGAGAGACATACTCCATACATGGGCAGATAAGGCCCCTGTGCAGAGAGAGCAACTGGGAGGGAGGAAAATGTACGCAAATGCCACAGGACACCTGACTTCTAAGAGAGCTGATTTAGCAAGAGATGAGATGTGAAATTTCCAGTTCAGATTTTTAGTACAGGATAGTCCA
The DNA here is from genome assembly GCA_016584305.1 of Chionoecetes opilio. NCBI lineage: Eukaryota > Metazoa > Arthropoda > Malacostraca > Decapoda > Majidae > Chionoecetes > Chionoecetes opilio. Next base: position 14,447 of record JACEEZ010003181.1, read on the forward strand.
AGAATGTTCATTGTGGAAGACAGAGACAGTTGAGTGTCTTTGAAGAAGAGGGAATAGTTGTCTGGTAGGTTATGTGAGTATATAGTTGAAGAAATTGGGTTTTTGAGGCATTGAACAAAATAAGGTTTGCTTTGCCACATTCAGAAATTATAGAAAGATCAGAAGTTAGGCGCGCTCAGAAGCATCCCTTCGTGAATCACTTACTGTATTTTACGGCTTATAAGACGCTGCATCTTGGAAGACGCACCCTGATTTTGGACAGGAATTTCTAAGCAAAAAAACAAAAAACATATTCTAGTAAAATCTACAGATTTTTGACCTACATATCGTTTTGATGAATTCGCTATGGGTGATAACTTCCATGATTGAAAAGAGCTTGTGATGCGTGTGATAGCCTGGTGGTAAATGCTGCATCAACACTAGCAGACGATTAATCAACACTAGCAGACATTGCAGAAAAATGTTCAAAGAAAAAAAAGATAAAAACTGATTTTTTACCGGTAGCTGGTGGGAAAATCTACTAATTTTCTCAGTATGCACTGGGCGGTGGTGTGAAGTGTCTTTCTGCTGCCCTGTTCCCATGTTATTTGGCATACCGTACAACTTTGATCTTGTATGCGATAGTATAAGTAAATCTTTTTGATGAATTCGCCATGGGTGATAATTTTCTGGACTGAAAAAAGCTTGTGATACGTGTGATAGCCTGGCGTAAATGATACATCACACTAGCACACGATAGGTGGCGTTGTTGACGCCAATCCGCCGAGGTGGAAATTGTCGCAAAGGGCTCCCGCCATCGGGTGGCAGACCAAAAGAGTTTTAGCTTGTGATAGGGGGGGGGGAAACCTGGTGGTAAAGTACTCAACACTAGTTACGATAGTTTTGGTTTTGGGTGCTAACTCCGGGGCGGAATTTGTTGCCGAACGACTCCCCCAGTCTTGGTGGCAGTCTATTCCAACATTCTTTGGAAAAACTTGCATGAGTATTTTTGGGGGTTTTTTTTTTGGGGAAAAAAGTGAGTCTTTAAGCCGAAAAATACGGTAGTTTCCTGTTATTGGGAAGTTAATAAACGACATTGAAAAATGCATGTAAACATCAGCATGGGATAGGATTAGCCAATAAGTTCTTAGAAAAACACTGGTCGACACCAAAAAGGGTTCGATTTCATTGTTTGGGTTAAAAACTTTTTTTGCTGCTGTTTTAAAAAAATGGCATTGCTTTTTCTCTGCCGTATTTTTTAAATATGGGCTTTTAAAATTTTAATAGCTATTAAATTATATACGTATATATAATTATATAATTAATCGAAAAAATGCCCCTACTTAATATATTTTACTCGAAATTTAAAATTCGGTGGTCCCTAATTTACATACTGGCAAAAAATATACTTAAATTAGTTCCAAATATATCCAAAAGTGCCACATTTTGGAAATATCCGAAAATATGCCAAACACAGTAAAATTTTATATATATAATATATATATAATATATATATATATATATATATAATATATATTATATATATATCTGTTTTTTGGGAACAAAATTTCAGTTTTTTTTTTGAGAGAAAGATGCGCTAGTTCGAAGAACAGTCAGTCTAGACTGTTCTTCAAAAGAAAAGTCAAATCTAAAATTTGGGGTATTTAATATACTGATCAAAACTAACCAAACCAACAAAAGTCTCACCCCTCCAAGTACTCAAAAGTGTTCTGTAGTTTGCCTTTTTTGTTTGTAGGGCAGCTACTCTCACGTTGTAGCGTCCACAATAGCCCCCCATCATGTTGGGCTAAATCGCCTTTGGGTATGGGGTTTTCCATGGTGGCAATGCCCCTGTGGAAACGTTCCCCCTGTCATCACTGACCGCGCCAAGATTCGTTGGGAAAAATCAGATGTAAAGGGAAAAGTGGTTTTTGAGTGACACCCGAGCCCCAACGCTTTGGTATCTTCAACAGTCATTTCAAGTTCCTCATAATTCGTGCCAAACTTTCCCTAGAAATTCTTTATAACACCCAAAAAAGCTCTTCCAAGCAGTTTTTTCCAGGCAGTTAGGCTTTTTACAGTCATCATCATTGAGTTTGACGAATTTAAAGGGCCATTAAAAACCCCTGCCTTTACTTTGGCTTCAGATACAGTGCTTTCAAACTTTGCTAACAAATACGAAGCCAGCACCATTTTTGATCCAGGGCCTTCAAAAAATTTTTCATTAACCCAAAGTTTCAGATGCAATGGGGGAAATACACCTTTTCACTTCAAAAAAGGGGTTTGTAATACAGTTGAACCTGCCAGGTGGTCTTTCGGTCGTGCGGGGCCATTCCTTTTTTTTGTAGTTTGCTGTCCGTTTTAAGAGTCCCACAAACAAAGAAAAACACATGGCTTATTTAAACCTAACTGGAGTCCTAGAAGAAAGGAGATTCCTTCAGGCCCCACAAGTTTTCCCTGATTTTCTTTATTTAACGCAGATAACAAAGTCTTCATATTTTCATAATTTTCACTCATTTCATGGCCATCGAAATTGGAACACTGGGAACTTTTTCCTTTTGCGAAAAAAAGGGCCTTTACGTTTTTTTTTTTCCTGAATCTTGAACAGCCCCCACCACTCTTACAAATGTGAGATACAAAAAGTTGTTCCTGAGTGTGCAACATCAAAGCAGTAACAGAGCTTTTGTTCCCTCTTGAAGAAGCTTAAAGTTTTTATGTCTAAAAACGAAACGGGGAAAGAGAACTCCTTCTTGTAGCAAATTCCATTCCTGAGACGAGCCAAGGGCTTCACTTTTCTCCTTGGTAGATCTAAGTCCCCCACAAGGGCATGTAGCATTTTCCCGACTGATGAATTTTACTCTCTGTTGTTCCCCTTTCTTGAAAGTCTGTATCCATGGGATTTTTCCTCCTCGTTCGAATCGATTCACTTTAGCACTTTTCAATTGGAACATTTGGGAAATGGGAGATCGGCCATGTGGCCAGGGTGAGGCAGAAGGTACGTCGGTTACCTGATTTTAGCTCTCGTTTTTTTCTGAAATCCTTTGATGTGTGAGGCGAAGTAGCATCTACTGTGATCCTTTGTTCACGCCAACCTTGGGGGGCCGAATGCCATGCCTGTGGCCGTTTGCCCCCGCATCCATTTATTCAAGCGGGTTTACAAGGGGTTTTCATGGGTACTGGAGGGGGCCCCCTTCTTTTCTTGACACCTATACTGCACTTAAAATAAAGCAAATAAGCTGTTTAACATTCTTTTTAAAAGGTTTCTTCAACTGTCAGGGGAAAAAAATTCCCCATATTAACAAAAACTGTCCGATCATTCAACATTAGGGCTCCATCACAGCCCGGTACAAGGTACTATATACGGTAAACCCAAATAAAAATTAGGCTCCAAAAATCAAAAAACATCATATCTGCAAAAAAAAAATAAAAGTTTAAAAAATATAATAGCTGTACGATCAGTAGGGAAAAATGTACTACACACCTGCTAACCCCTCGCCAAAACCACGCGCACACCCCCCCCTGCTCACGCACAAACCCACTGACTCAAAAACACTGCACTGCCCTCTAAATAGGGTTGAGAAAAGAAAAGTTAAAATTTTAAAAAGAAAACTTGGTGAAAAACCCATTTTTTGCTGATTTTACCCATATTTTTTCATGAATTGCATCTGGTTCTCAAAAAAATGGACGTGATGAGTTTTAATGAACATCAGATTCGAGTTAAAAAAGGTTCGTTTACCCCATAAACAGCTTCCCTTAGTCCAGAACCATATCTTCAATTTTTTTTTGTCGACCAGTGTAATTGATGAATAATACAAATGAAGTGCGTGATAAGACAGAACCCTGAAGAACACCACTATCGATAGACTTAGGAGAAGAACAATGACTGTCTACAGTAGCTACAATAAAATGGTTTGAAAGGAAACTTGAGATGAAGGTGCAGACAAAAGTATAGAAACCGAATGAGGGTAGTTTGGAAATTAAAGATTTGTTCCAGACCATCAAAAGCTTTTGATATGTCAAGGGCAACAGCAGAAGTTTCATCGAAGCCCCTAAAGGAGGATGACCAAGATTCAGTTAGGAAAGCTAGAAGATCGCCAGTAGATCGCCCTGTACGGAATTTATACTGACGATTAGATAGAAAATATGTGAGCAGATACAGAGAAGTCCCGTTATATGAGCGTTCGGTATACGAGAAATCAATGATACGAGCTGTGTAAATTAGGGTCTATTTTCAATATACGAGATCGAAAATCCAATGCTACGACATTCAAACATTGTGTTTGTTGTGTTTGGTATAGTTTTGTAGAGGTCCTAAGGTTGGGACCGCACAGCTGGCTAATTACCCTTCAGGTCACGCCTTGATTGGGGTGTCCTGACTGGGGTCAACCAAAATCCCCCTTTGTCTAGCCCGGGAGTCCTGTATTCAGTCAGTTACCTACCTACCACGACACTGAGAGGAACACAGGGAGAGGAGGAGTGGTGTTCCTCTCACTGTAGTGGTTGGTAGGTAACTGACTGAATACAGGACTCCTGGGCTGGACAAAGGGGGATTTTGGTTGACCCCAGTCAGGTCACCCCAAGCAAGGCGTGACCTGAAGGGTAATTAGCCAGGTGTGCAGCCTGACCTTTAGGAGTAATTAGCCAGGTGTGGGGCCCCAACCTTGGGACCGCTACAGTTTATTTTAGCTTGAAAAACATGTCTTTGATGGGGTCCTGGAACCAAACCTATATTTTACCATTAGTTATGTATTTTGCTATACGAGATTTAGCTTTACGAGTATGCCAGGTGGAACCTAACTGCTCGTATCTTCGGGACTTCCCTGTAGATGCTTAAGGGGAGCGTCACACCATTTCTTAATTACCAGTGGATTGTCATGATTTTTTTTATGCCTAAAGTATGCTAATGCCGAAATAATCCTAGCTCCTTTTCAAATCCATAGCTTGATACATAACTGAAAGAAGAAAAAACTTTAAAGAAATTTAACTCCTAATAACTTTCTTATCCAATGACTTGCACTGATGAAAAATATACTAAATATGCATTACAAAATATCCAAACGATTCATCTTTTAAGAATTTTGAATTTCATTATTTTTAAGTGTTCATAATTATTATTTTTTTTTTTTGGATCTCTTAAATGTATTTGCTATTTGCAAATATTTACCCAAATAGAAAAGAAAAAAAGATGAGAAAATCACATCTTCATTCCTCTTGCCAATGATACATTGTTTATTAAATTCGGCACAATAGTGGTGAAGTTATTAAAGGAAAACTGGAAAAACACATTTTTCAGTAGAGGTTTAAAGGTGCGCAGTTTAAAATGCTGCGCGCCCTTTAAACCTTGAGGCTCAGTAAATCTGAGCAGATGTTGGTTTGTTTGTTTACTCTCGCAGCCACGCTCTCTATCACACTTGAAGTGTTATATGACATAGCTTGTACAGGAGAACCTCGTTTATCCGGCACCCGCGGGGGGGAGCGCATGCCGGATAACTCATTTTGCCGTTGTTTGAGAGTTACTCCTATGGAATCGCCCAAAATCACTTTTTTTTTTTTTTTTTTTTTTTTTTTATCCCATCACAAGGAACCGGCCAAGGGCACAACAGAAATGGGTAACACAAAGTCCGCTTAGTTGCCAGTCCCTATAAAAAAGACAGTAAGAGAATAAAAAAAAAAAGGGTGAGCCAATTTAGTTCGGGAGGTGTCTTGTTACTCTTCTTTTGAAAAGATGTAAGTCATAGGAAAGTGGAAAAATAGAAACAGGAAGAGAGTTCCAGAGTTTATCAGTGAAAAAAAAAAAAAAAAAAAAAAAAAAGAAGAAGCCTGGGACGATTAGTGCCGGTTGTTTTTAAATGCCGGTTAAACGAGGTTCTCCTGTATCTGGTCCCCCCTTTTGCAAAATGTAATAGTCACAAAAGGGTGCTAGCTTACAGACGCGCATGGACAGTTTGCTGAACTACAGCCAGCATTCTCTCTCTGAGCCAATTTATGCCTTGATGTCCTCGGCATGGTGGTGGAGGAGGTAGAGAGCTAGAGGTAGGTTAACCCTGTGCTGAATAAATGGTAAATGGTCTGGAGGGAGCAGGAATGGTGGAAGGCTGAGAGACGAGCAGCGACACCCGGCTTCTCCCTCTACTCCTTCACTACTGAGGCCTTGAGACGACCCTCTGTCTCACAGAGAGGGGCTGAGAGGTGCCAGTTTGCCTATGCCAGTGAATATCATACAAATTTTCTTTACGGATATTTTCGGGGGGGAGGGGGGAGAAGATCAGCCATAACTCTTTAATTTTTTTTGCTTTCTTTGTAATACTTTGTCACAAGCTTGCTCAAGTGTTCAACTACGCATGATAACTTTTTCGAATATTTTGATATTTTTCGGAAATATTCGTGTGACGCTCCCCTTAAGAATGTTATTAAGGATAGATTCAAAGCTTTAGAGAGGCAGGAAGTCAAAGTTATAGAATGGTAGTTTGAAGGATAGAACGGTCACCCTTCTTAGGAACAGATTGAATATGAGCAAACTTCCAGCGAGAAGGAAAGCTGGAAATAGATAGACAAAGACGGAAAAGTTTGACCTGGCAGGGCGCAAGCCCAGAAGCACAGTTTTTGAGAACAATAGGAGGGTCAATGTCAGGATCAAAAGCCTTCCAAGAATCAAGGCCAGTGAGGGCATAGAAAAAAACATCATTACAAAGTATCATTATAATAGGCATAATATAGTCAGAAAGTGTAAGAGAATGAGGACCAAGCCCTTCATCAACCAATATGGAATTTCGAGCAAAGAGTTCAGCTTTAGAAATTGATGAAACTGCTGTGGAGCCATCAGGGTGAAACAGGAGGGAAAGATGAGGAAGAACATTTTTTTTAGATGATTTTAGCTAGATGCCAGAAGTCACAATAGGAGTTTGAATCTAGAAAGATTTTGACATTTTCTATTGATGAAGGAGTTTTTGGTAAGTTGAAGAAAAGATTTGGGATGATTATAGGCAGAAATATAATGGGCATGAGTTTCAGGAGATGGATGGTTATGATACCGTCAGTGAGCAGCGTCTTTATCTCGGACAGAACGAGAACAAGTTGAGTTAAACCAAGATTTACGAGCTTTAGGATTACTGTATTTTACGGCTTATAAGATGCTGCATCTTGGAAGACGCACCCTGATTTTAGAAAGACATTTCTAAGAAAGAAAAACGTGGCCACCAAAACTATTGTCCGATATAGTCATTTTCAGACAAGAACACACTCGCTATTCATTATCTTCATTCAGCACTGCTCATCAGCCATTTTTAATTTCTAGCTTGTATGCGATAGTATAAGTAAATCTTCATGTTGGCTGGCTGAACATGTACACGCAGGTCGGACGGCGGGAGTGAAAACAAAGCCGACCGCAGCGGTGTGCAGCTGCTTGCCTGCCTAGTGTGCCGATCAGCTGAGTCTGGCTTTGTCGTGCCGAGTGTAAATACCTCTCACGTCCCCACGTGCCTCACTTCGTTGCCTGCCTCCTGTGCCTCACCATGTATTGTTTGAATTTTCCTGTATGCGTGTAGTATTTGTGATGGCTGCATGTACATAAGTATATAATCTTTCATCTAATGTAACAAAGTTCCTTATACACGGAATGGCTGTTGGCGCCAATCTGCCGAGGCGGAACGGCTCCCGCCAGTACCATAGTAAACATCATAGGGTGAGGACAGATTAGTTGATTAGAATGTCTTATGGTCATCAAAATACTTGTAACAGTAAATACTGAGGTTACATCATTTAAGAGGCTGAATTGAATAGCTACCTTAGCTAACCTCCTACAACATTCGTCTTGGAAGACGCATGAGTGTTTTTCAGGGTATTTTTTTGGGGAAAAGTGCATCTTATAAGCTGTAAAATACGGTAACCCTTACACGGTGGGTGACTTACTACCTCTCCGTGCACACCAGCCGGCATATTTGCTCTAAATCGTCTCTTCAACAAGTTGTAAAATAACTACTGAAGCTATCCTAAAACAAAAAGAATCATCGTTTAGCTTCATCTTTGATCTACGTTATGCAAGAATAATTAACTCTAGGTACTCTGGATACTTCTCAGTGAGTTGATGAAGTAATGTATTTTTCGCGTTTCTTGAGGCTGTCTGAGCTGACCTCCTTTCAAACGTTTGCATACGGTCAAGACTTAGGCCTCTCATTCCAGCCATATACATTTTATTGATTCTAGTAACTGTTTATTGTATTATCATTATCATTATTATTATGATCCCATGATAATATATGTATTAGTAATAGTATATAGTGAAATAGTGACTTGAAGAGACGAATCAATGCCTTTGGTAATAAGTGTCTTCGCAGAATCATGGGGTATGGCTGGGATTATTACGTGTCAAATCAGCGATTGCACCGTGAGACTGAATTGAGGCCTATTACCTGCATAGTCCGTCAGCGCCAACTTCGGCTATATGGGCATGTGGCATGCTACCCTGAAACCGATCCTATCCATCGGGTTATATCTGTAAGAGACAATCCGGCGTGGAGGAGGCCAAGGGGGCGCCCACAAGGCTCGTGGCTGGGGCAAGTTGATGTTTCTTGTCGAGAGCTGCTTGGTATGGGAAAGGAGCCTGCATGGGAACTCGCGCGTGGTGACCCCCGGGAGTGGCGTCGTAGGGTGGGCGAGGCGACGCGCCCCCCGGCGTATGCCCCCAATGATTGATTGATTGAGTAATAGTACACTGCATCCTCGTACAACATGGGTTCGTACAACACGGTGGGGGTCTGAGCAACTCACTTCATCCGCACAACACTATTAGTATTCATACAACACGATATCGCGATCCGAAAGCAAGGCAATTCCGCCCTTACCTGCACTGCACGGTGCTGCGCTGCACAACACGCAACTTGAGTACTTCCTCAGTACTCAGTACCTCAGTACTTACCTGTTACAAGTACAGGGAGGTCCCGAAGATACGAGCAGTTAGGTTCCACCTGGCATACTCGTAAAGCGAAATCTCGTATAACTAAACACATAACTAATGGTAAAATATAGGTTTGGTTCCAGGACCCCATCAATAAAAAAATTTAAAAAAAAAAAAAAAAAAAAAAGACATTTTTTTCAAGCTGAAATAAACAATAGCAAACACAACAAACACACAGCGTCTATATTACCTACACTGTACTACCGTAGATAACAGTGAAGTCGCCAGTTCTACGTTTCTTTGTTATTTACAGACGTGTGGTGGCGTTAATACTTACATTTCTACATCCATGATTTCCAGTGGTGGGCAGCGATAAATTTTGCGATAAAGCGATAACGATAAAGCGATAAATTTTTCCGCTAAGTCCTATAACGATAAAGCGATAAATTTCCAAAATACCTTAAAGCGATAAGCGATAAATCCTGCGATAAATCCAAAAATACTCTATTTTTGCTACTTAGGCATTTAAAAACCTCTTTTTTACACTTAAAACACCATATATTACTTAATAAAAGACTAAAGGACCCGAAATTAACATTTTATTACTTTATAACAACATTTAATGAAGACAAATTAACAAAACTATCACAGCACAACATCACAAACACAAATACAACAATTTAAAACATCTCATCCTCCTCATCCACCCCTCTTGGCACCTTGAACTTCTGCTTGAGGAGGTGGAGGTTTCCCTTCAGAAACACCAGGTACTCAAAGTTGTCCTCACTGAGGCACGCCCTCTTTGGCCTCAGGACGTCCCAAGCTGTGCTGAATAATCGCTCCACTGCTGCTGAGCTTGGGATCCCAGTGTTGTACTTGATGAAGAGGGTCACCCACTGGTCCCTATACTTTGCTGGGAAGTGCGACTTCTTCAGTGTTGCCTGCAACAATTACAAATATTTAATTTATATTATCGCAATATTACATTTGTTAGCGCAATTATCGCAACATTTTATCGCAACATTACATTTGCTAGTATGTAAGAACAAGCAATAAGTTTTAAGCACAATAGTCTTATTACCTCCTTGCTCCTCTTCCAAGCCAGCAGCTCCTTCTTGATGTCCTCTTCCAGGTCGTCCTCCTGGTCAGCCTGGGTTGTGTCACACAGCTCTGCAAATGGGTCGGCGCTGACCTCATGCTCCTCCATTGCCTCCATGTCCTGGCTGTTGTCTCTCTCTTCTGTCTCTTGCCTGATGAGCGCCTTCATCTCCTTCACAATCCTCTGGAAGATTTCTTCCTTCATGTTGGGGGCCACAGAGTTTAATGTGGTCATGCCATAGTTGGGGTGCCAAGCAATATACAATAAGAATTAAGTATATATATAGTTATAACACACAAAGAAGCTTTGGATTGCTGGTAGCACAATGAAACACAGAGCTGAGATCAGATGCGTCCAGTTTGGGGGGCTATTCAAAGAAACTGACAACAGAAGCGCTGGCCCCCAGCGCCTGGCGCATCTGTTTGCCGCGTAACAATGAGCCTGTAACCTCCCGCCGTAACGGTTTTTCGTCTTCTACTTTATCGCTGGATTTATCGCGGGAAATTGAAAGCGATAAATATAAGCGATAAGTTTTTCCGGTCTTGCGATAAACGATAAGCGGTAAATTTTGGGTTAAAGCGATATTATCGCTTTATCGCATTATCGCTTTACTTATCGCAACGCCCACGACTGATGATTTCAGGAAAGTTAGAAGGGTCTATCTGGAGAGTCTGTGTCAATTTGTGTCTTCATCTGCGTCATATTAGGCTATAAATGAACAATGACAAAATAAAACCGATTGGCGACCTCACTATACCTACTACACTAAAGTCACCAGCTAGTATTTTAACCCAACAGTTGAGTCGCCACTCTGGGGAATTCAGGGAAATTAGAGGTAAAGTAAAACAAATCTATATATATTAGCTGCGGAAGATGCTTGGATATATAAAAATTCCTCTGCCAATGTGAAAATAAATTCTATTCAAGTTTGAAAGATCGGGCAAGTCTGTGTCCTGTCGCCCGGAAGGCTACTGTTTACCGTCTGTCATCGCGCGAAGAAAACTTGAGAAGCAAAATGCGCAACAGTTATATTTGCAGATCCAAAGCATAAAACACGCTGTAACGGGGTAGATTATACAATCATGATATAAACTACTGTGTAACATCTTCAGTGGCACATAAATCAGTATTGATGCTATAATTCGTAATATTTGGCGCCTGGCGACATGACTGCAGGTGGCGACTTCACTGTTATCTACGGTACCTATTCTGTAGAAAAAACATTCTGAAAGAGAAAATAGCAAACAAAATAACATAACTGCACATTAATTAAACATAAAACATAAATGATGTCATCAAGCTCATCATCAGTCACCAGCCAATGACAAACTGTTTTTAAAACTTCTTGGCCAATCACAAGTCAGCAAGACATATTTCCGGGCAAGAATGGCATGCCAGACTGCCTCTCCGCCTCTGTCCCCGTCATCCCAAACTAATTCTCGTTTTATTCGGAATGCTTGCGTTTTAAGGAGTTTTAATGTATCAGATAGTAAGATATATAAGTAAAAAGCCTGTGTTGCTAGTGTTTTGGTGTTAGAAGGTGTGTATGTGGGTTGAAATAGTGAATATTTGTGTTATGGGGCGGTGGGGCCGCGGCAAGAATTTCTCCGTCACTCACTGCCCCAGCAGTCACCTCATCATAACATCTTTAAATCACCCTTATTTAAGGTGACACACGGTGCTACATTGATTTAGATAATGACACATGTATATAACATCTCACCATAATCACTAAGTTGTATAATAACGAGTAATAAGACGTTTAAGCTTGCCCAAACCTACAGTGGCGGAGGAGGTGGCAGCTCCAGCGGCCAGCCGCCACTCAAAACTTTTGAGTAAAAACCCGCCGTCATCCGCCTCACCTGTGCCTTCCTGAAGACAGTCAGCTCCCACGCCTGTGATAGCACCATAGGATATCACCAGGGATCATAGGATTCCTCAAGGGGTTCTCGCTCCCCTACTAAATATTACGAAAGACATCTATCTCCCTTGGTCTAGTGGTTGTTGATATCCACCTCACGGGCTTCATGGGCAGGCTCATGCTGCTGCTGCTGCTGCTGCCAAAGGCCGCGCTGCCAAACGTGGATGAGTCCCTTGCTTGTATTTCATCTCTTTACTCATATATATGAATGATATCCATCCAAATGCAATCATATGTCTACATTCACCTAGAGAAATGATATTTCATAGCATACCAAACAATAATAAGCGAGCCTGGAGACTTCCTACCTCTGCTAATACCAGTCTCGAGCAGTCGTTGGCCAGTCTGCACGTTATTTTCAGATTGATTAATTATCGTACAACCTTAGGTAAAATCATATAGTCAGTAATATTTATAATTTTAGTAAATAACTTGTAATTTACTTTAGTAATAACTTGTAATTTACTTTAGTAAATAACTTGTATTTACTTTAGTAAATAACTTGTAATTTACTTTAGTAAATAACTTGGTAATTTTACTCCCCCAGTTTGAATGTCGTAACATTGGATTTTCGGTCTCGTATATTGAAAATAGACCCTAATTTACACATCTCATATCATCGGATTCTCGTATATCGAATGCTTGTATAACGGGACCTCCCTGTATTTCAAATACCATAAGACATTCAAATTAACTAATATGTCCTCACGCTGTAATGTTTCCGTTCTGCCTCTGGAGGCTCAGCAGATTGGCTTCTTCTTGTGACCTCTTCTGCATAGAATCGCTTTGTAGGTCGTCTTGTCAAGCTGAAGCTCGAGATCAAGCTTGACATATCTTCCTTCTATGCCACTCTGTAGCCCTTTCTTTCCTGTCACCAACAGCGCCTTCTATCGTCTGCTACCGTAGTGTTGATAGACACTACAACATTACCACCAGGCTGTCACACACGTATCACTAGCTCTTTTCAGTCCTGGAAATTATCACCCAGGGCGAATTCATCATACGATTTACTAATACAGGAGAACCTCGTTTATCCAGCACCCTCGGGGATGAGCGCATGCCGGATAACTCATTTTGCCGTTGTTTTGAGAGTTACTCTTATGGAATCGCCCAAAATCCCAATAAATACTGTGGTTTCTGGAGGTTGTTGTTGTTGTTGTTTTAGGGCTGCGAGGATCCCTTGGGGAACACTATGAGCCCTGGTGATGTCCTATGATGCTATCACAGGCGCGGTAGTTGACCAGTCTTCCTCAGGAAGGGACAGGTGAGGCGGATGACGGCGTGTTGCCGAGAGGGGGGAACGCCAGCCGCCGCCAGCAGGGTGGGCAGGTCAAAGGTGGTGACGTTCAGGGCGAGGAGTTGAGACTGTAGCACTACACGGTTGTGAGTGGAAGTGCGGACACTGCAGCAGAAAGTGTTTTAATAGTCCCCCGGAAAATTCATGCACCAAGGGCAGTGGGGGTCAGGGGACAGACGGAGGCGATGCAGGTGAGCTGTGAGTGTCGTGTGCCCCAGGCGGAGGCGGGTGAGAGTGACATCCAGGACGCGGGACTTTTTCCGTATCCACGGCTGGGGGGGAAGAGTCACTGCGGTATTGGCCCATGGAGGTGATGCGGAGGGCATCGCCGAGTGTGTTATTCCAGGTGGAGCGGCAGACCCGGGGGATCAGGCGTTTGGCCGCGGAGAGCGGCGAGGGAAGGGTGTCGTGTTTACATCTGTTAAGGCCATCCTGGCAGCAGAATCAGCCACCTCGTTGCCTGGGATACCAGCGTGGGAGGGAACGCACTGGAAGGCGATCTCCCACCCCTCGTTGGTAAGGTGAAAGGGGCCCCCTGGATGGTGTGGACGAGGGACGTAGAGGATCGTGGATGACGGGAGAGGAGGAGAGAGAGTCTGTGTAGACCACAGCCTTGCCCAACTAAATTTCTGCCGATTTTCTCAGTTTTTGAAATAATTATACTTAATTAATGCCTGGGTTCGATTAGTGCCGTTGTTTTGAGGCTGCCGTTGTTTTAAATGCCGGTTAAATGAGGTTCTCCTGTACGTACTATTCCATACAAGCTAAAAGTTGTACGATACGCCAAAGAACATGGGAACAGAGCAACAGAAAGACCACCGCCTACCAAAAAAATTGGTAGATTTTACTACCGAGGTTACTACCGGTAGAAAATCTGTTTTCTTTTTCTTTTTCCCATAGAAATTTCTTTCCAAACTTTCCCACCATTAGAATTAAGGTAAGGGACCAAGAAATTTCTTTCCAAACTTTCCCACCATTAGTATTAAGGTAAGGGACTAAGATGAGTGTATGTTTACTATATATTGATTATTGTAAAGGCAATGTATGTATTGCAATGTGTTAATATGGGGGAAAAAGTAAAACATTTCGGAGGTGTCCACCATAAGTAAAATTATAACATGGGTTTTCTATGATTCGTACAACACGGCGTGCTGTGTCGCCCATAAAACCGTGTTGTATGAGGATGCAGTGTAGTAGAATATGTAGTAGTAGTACTTCGTAGTGATGGTAATAGCTGTAGTAATAGTTGTAGTAGACTAGTACTGTAGTAGTAATTGTTGCTGTATATAATACAGTCAAACCTGGGGTTTCAACGTCTCACTTTTTGAACAAATCGGTTCACGAACAGAATTTCAAACTCATAATTGCACCGATTGCCGTACGATAACTCGGTTGCTGAACAAGCTACTCGGCAAGAGCAGCATGACAGCATTGTGCACGTCAGTCACGCCGGTGCCCTCACTCAGACAACATCCGCTCTGAACTGTTCTTTGATTTTGACAATTTTTCTTGTGTTGTGCATTATTTCTTCTATTTTTTTTAATCCATAAGCCACCATGGGACCTAAGAAAGCTAGTGAAAGCGTAAAGGCGCAAAGCTTTAAACTACACTAGGGTCCCACATAAAACGAGAAATTGGTGGATAAACGAGGTCGTTTTATGTGAATTCGCTCCTTGTGAAACACATAACCTATGAGAAAATTGATATTGGTCGATCAGGTTCCCGTGCATACCCGTACATTTATACTCATTCACACCCATGCATATCAAAACATATAAAAATGATTAGTTATACATAGAAATGATGAAATAGGCATATTGTTGCTTACCTTAAATCTAATAGGGATTATCTACAGTGGGGGAGGGTTCCGAGGCATCTTGGAGGTCATTCCCTCGTCACATCGGTCGGAGCTCGCACGCTTACGCTGATAACTTGTAAACAAACCCACAACAACGAAAGTGTACCGTCGAATGAAAGCCATCAATAAATTACGATAACTGACAATATCGTGAATGGATCACAACATACCGTATATGGCTGCGTATAAGACGACCTTTTAACCTTAAAAAATAGACACAAAATTGGGGTCGTCTTATACGCCCAGTATAAAATGTGAACCTTAAATCCTGTGGTGTACGGGACGTTGTTAGCGCGGGTAATGATTGATGGTAGGCTTACCCCTGCCTTGGTAAAAACACAGATACTACTTTCTACTGAAATCACTTACCGTAATTCACATTATTTTAATAAATAATAAGTGTAGCTAGATGAGTAAGCTGATCAGGATGTGTAATGTAATTATGTGTATGATTGCACCAGAATTATGTGTTGAGGAGTGCCATGTGCAACCGTCGTCCTTTTATATAACTGTACACAGAGAATATACGTGAGTGGTATATGAATTAACAGCAGGCAAGAGAGGAATTTGCATAGATGTAGGCCTTGGCATCAGCAGGGCGTGGGTTTGTTTATTTCTTCTTCTTCTTTTGACCTTGTTTTAATATGTGCTGTTTGTACCTAACCTTGTATAAGCTGAGTGGTCTACCTTGGAGGGTAGTCTTATACGGCGAGTACAGGAGGTCCCGTTATACGAGCATTCGGTATACGAGAATCCGATGTTACAAGATGTGTAAATTAAGGTCTATTTTCAATATACGAGATCGAAAATCCAATGATACGACATTCAAACTGGGGTGAGTAAAATTATCAAGTTCAAAATGTGCGCCCTACACTCTCAGGCTGGACAAAGGGAGATTTGGTTGACCCCAGTGAGGTCACCCCTAGCAAGCCGTGACCTGAAGGTAATTAAGCATATGGCGCGGCCTGACATTTAGGGGTAATTAGCAGGTGTGCGGCCCCAACCTTGGGACCGCAGTCAGGTCACCCCTAGCAAGGCGTGACCTGAAGGTAATTAAGCATATGGCGCGGCCTGACCTTTAGGGGTAATTAGCAGGTGTGCGGCCCCAACCTTGGGACCGCAGTCAGGTCACCCCTAGCAAGGCGTGACCTGAAGGGTAATTAAGCAAATGGCGCGGCCTGACCTTTAGGGGTAATTAGCAGGTGTGCGGCCCCAACCTTGGGACCACTACACTATCTTCTCTTGTATCACGCGGCGTCCCCTACATTACAACGTCTTTTTTGCTTGTTATGCATGTTTTATGTTTAATTAATGTGCAGTTATGTTATTTTTTTGTGTGCTATTTTCTCTTTCAGAATGCTTTTTCTACAGTTTATTTTAGCTTGAAAAACATGTCTTATTTTTTTTTTTTTTAATTGATGGGGTCCTGGAACCAAACCTATATTTTACCATTAGTTATGTGTTTTCGTTATACGAGATTTCGCTTTAACGAGTATGCCAGGTGGAACCTAACTGCTCGTATCTTCGGGACCTCCCTGTATAGCCCAAAACCTACGTTTTTACTAGAAATTTTTGGGGTCGTCTTATACATCGAGTCGTCTTATACGCAGCCATATACGGTATATCCTTCACATGAATGGTTTTTTTTTTGGTAATAATGGACGAGAACTGCGAGGTCGCTACCACCGTTACATCGGTCAGGGCTCACCCGATCACAGCTGATAACTTGTAAACAACCCACTACAACGAAAGTGTACCCTCGAATGAAAGCCATCAATAAATTACGATAACTGATGATATTGTGAATGGATCACAACATATATCCTTCACATGAATGTTTTTTTTGGTAATAATGGACGAGAACTGCGTGGTTGCTATCGCCGTTCCGCACCTCATGCCACCCTCACCCCACCTCCGTGGCAACACTCCGCCGCCGTGCCCCACCTCACTCTATGCCAGGGACACACAGCCTTCGTTCTGTACAATATTTTGGCGCTCTATATGAGAACTCCTCGGATTTGCCCTACTTTGATGGAGGAATCGTTCTATAGGATCACATTCATTCCTAACAAAAATTTTGGAATTTTATTTATTTAAAAAATAATAATAATAATTAATTAATTTTTTTATTTTAATATTTTAGGTCGTTCGTTTTATAGGGTAAACGCTCAATGCGAACACGTCTTATGCGGGACCCTAGTGTACTTCTTCCACTTCATCTACAAATCTTGCCTCTTCTTCCTCATCATTAAGTTTCATCAAAACGTCCTTTACTGTTTTTACTTCTTCTCTTTCTCTCTTTAATCTAAACAAGATATTCTTCTCCTTCAGTCCAAAAATAATCACACATTTTGTCTTCTCTGCTACATCCCTTATTAAATTTTCATTACTTTTCAAAACTTTTACTACTTCTTTCTTAAAGTAATCGTCCAGACCCATTTTTTCTTTGCATAATTATGTTGAATGTTCATTCAAAATACCTAATCCACAAAAAATAATTCATTTCCACGCCTTATTTCCCTAAAAACATGACTTATGTAAAAAGCGCGGGAAAAACAACAACTTCATTCCAGCCGTGGTGCGAAACATGCTAGTGACGTCACATTCGGAAGCTTCCCAGCCCTGCCTGATACAAATACACAGAGAATCAGAAATAAATATAGTACTTGAAGAATTTTGGGTGTTTCTGATATATTATTTTTGCGATATGGCATATACTTGCATCCTTCATGGATACAGCAAGAAAGCTGTGCCTTTGCAGAGAGCTTAGCACCCATTTCCGACCTATTTGACCATATGTGTGTGTGCAGCGCCTGGCAGTGGTGGGTGAAAGGAGCGTGACAAGACAGTGTGTTTCACACCGCGTTCCTCTCACCCGCCACTGCCAGGCGCTGCACACACACATATGGTCAAATAGGTCGGAAATGGGTGCTAAGCTCTCTGCAAAGGCACAGCTTTCTTGCTGTATCCATGAAGGATGCAAGTATATGCCATATCGCAAAATAATATATCAGAAACACCCAAAATTCTTCAAGTACTATATTTATTTCTGATTCTCTGTGTATTTGTATCAGGGCAGGGCTGGGAAGCTTCCGAATGTGACGTCGCCAAGCCGTGGTGCATCGTCTGCTGGTCGTCAGTTTTGTTTTGAGACCTCGAGAATTTACAGATTTTGAATGCGGATCATTTAAAACGGGTGACTGGATGCAAAAAGTGACAAGATATTGTTGATATACTCGATCTTGGTTTATTTTTGACTGCATTAAATCAGGAATGATGAAATGGTCTGGACGATTACTTTAACATGGTCACTTTGCTTTTTTTTTTTCGTTGTTCTATAACTTCTTTAAAGTCTCTTTGGTTTTCCCCCTTTCTCTTCTTTCCAGTTATTCCCTTCACCCTTCATCACATTTTCCACTTGTTGTTTGACCATTTTTTTCTCCATTCTCACATTTCATCATCCATGTGTTATTTACCTATTGTATTTACCTAGTTGAAACATCGGGAAAAAGAGTTTATGCTCGTACTGTCCCGTCTCCAAATCTACTATTATCCAGCTTGCCTTTGAAGTCCTGAATACTTCTTGCATTAATCACTTTTGCATCAAGGTTGTTCCAGGCTTCTATGCTTCTAACGGGAAGCTGTATTTTTTATTCCCTCTTGCATGTTGTCCTTTTCAATTTCTTCTCATGACCTCTTGTACTAATGTCTTCCCAACACAAACAGATCATTTCTATCAATTTTTTCCAGACCCATTGATGCTCTATACACTGCTATAAAATCTCCCCTTTCTCTTCTTTTCTCAAGTGTTGGAGTTTTTAGTCTTGAAAGTTTTTCTCATATGTTAAATCTTTTCAGGCTTGGAGCCATTTTTGTGGCTGCTCTTTGTATTCTCTCATCTTCCTTATATCCTTCTTTTTTATGTGGTAAACCAAATCACTGCCGCATATCCAACCTTGGTCGAATCAGAGATGTTATCAATTTCTTGATCATCTATCTTTTCCATCCAGATATTTGAATGCCATTTTTTATATTCCTCAGCAACTGGTATGTATCTCCTGTGATCTTTTGTTTATATGCTTCTCTGGTGACAATTGCCCCTTAATCCATACTCCCAGATCTTTTTTCGCCCTTTTTGTTTTGATTATCCATTCGTTTCCCATCGAATACTTTCCTCTCTGTCTCTTTTTGCTACTGCCCATTTCCATCACTTTACACTTTTTGGCATTAAACCCCATTTCCCATATTTAAACTATCGAAAAATCTTATCTAGATCCTTTTGTAAATCCCACATCCTCTTTACTTTCTACTTTTCTTAGTAATTTAGCATCATCAGCGAATAACTCCTATAACTGTTACACCCTCTGCCCATATCATTTACATAGCCCAAGAACATCACGGGGGCCCAATACTGATCTTGAGGAACTCCACTTATCACCTGCACCATTCTGACTTTTGATCTTTTATTACTGTTCTCATCTCTCTCTGTTGCTCAAAAAGTCTTCCATCCACTTCAGCAGCCACCCTTCAATCCTCCTACATGTTTCTAGCTTCCAAGCGCCCTCTTATGGGGTACCTTGTCATTGCCTTCTTTGGGTCCAAGTAAATGCAATGGGACCCCCCTTCTCTTTTCCTGTGTCACATCGTCCCTCGAGTAAAAGCTCAATAAATTTTTGTTGTACATGACATTTCCTCCTCTAAATCCAACTGGCCCCACCTGCAAGTGTGTTTGTCTCTTCCAAATTTTCAACCATCTGTCCTTCACAATTTTTTCACACTTTTTTCCCACTACACTTGTTAATGATACTGGCCTGTAATTTAGTGGTTCTTCTTGTCTCCTCCTTTGTGAATTGGGCACAATATTTGCTCTTTTCCAAATTTCAAGGGGGAAACTCTATTCTACTTGAGTGAACTCTCAATTACACTATGTAACTTTCCTGCTAGTTGGTTTTGCACTCTTTCTTTAAATCCAGTTTGACACTCCATCTGGACCCGGGGCTTTTCCTCACATCTTGACTTTCCATTAGCCTTTTTACTTCTATTACGTCTACTTTTATGTCTTCCATTATATTTTCTTTTGCTATTATATTTTTCGTTTAAAATTTACTTTCTCTTGTAAATACGTCTGTAAGCACTTATTCATCACCTCGGCCTGTTGTAATGCATCTTCATACACTATGCCTTCTACCTTCAGCTTTCTATTCCTTCCTTGTTTTTCATTTATCCATTAATATATCTATAGAAAGTTTAGGTTCATTCTTACATTTTCTATTATATTCTCCTCATAGTTACTTTTTCTTTCTCTTCGGATTCTTACATATTCATTTCTAGTTGATTTGTTTCTTTCTCCCAAAGGATGCTGCCACCTTTTTTTCCTCCAACTATTCCATGTTTTTTCTCTTTCTAGTCTTGCTAATTCACATTTTTTGTTAAACCATTCATTTTTTTTTTTTCTTTTCTCTGATAACTATCCTTGGAACATAACTATTTATTCCTTCGGTTGTAAATTCAGATGAACTCATCCCCTTTTTTTCTGGGTACTCGTTGGGTGCATGGAAATTACTCCCAGTCTGTCTCTTCAAAAAATGTTCTTAATCCGCAAAGTTGCTTTTCCATAATTGTATCTTTCCTTTCTTATGTTTCTTCTTTTCTCCCCTCTTTTTTGCTATCATTTTTTCAATTCAATAAGTAAAATGGTCGCTCTTTTCCAAGTGGGCACTGATACTTTACTTTACTAATTACTTCCAGTTCTTTCGTCAATAGTAGGTCCCAGTCTTGATGGTTCTTCGCTACCTCTGAATCTTGTTTTTTCTCTTTAATCCACTGAGGGCATGATGTTATCAAATTACCAAATCCAACAATGTACCACCCCATGAGTCTTCTCCTCCTTCAGTATACCATTCTTCCCAGCAAACTTCTTTGCAGTTTAAAATCTCCCATCAAAATTATGTTCTCACTATTTTCCCCTCGTATTCTTTAAACATTTGCTTGTGTCTCTTATCATGTCTCCATACTCTTCTCTCCCCCAGGAATTTGTCTTAGGTGGAAAGTATACGATTACTAAGTCCTCTTTTCTTCCTTTTTTCATCACCACTCTACCGTCAACACCTCTTCCATTCCTTCCCCCTTTTTTCCCACATTTCCTACTACCCACATCCTTCCTTGTTACACCATTACACCACCTCCCCTTTTCTGGTTTCTGTTTTCGCCTCCATACATTATATTGACCCTCCCCAACTGGCACATCCTCAGAATCACTCGCTTTTGTTTCTACTAGACCTAATATGTCTGGTTTCTTGGGTCTCAGGTAATCGTTTATTTCTGTTAATGTTGACTTCTAGCCCCCTTTATATTTTTGTACGATACCTGCCATCCTTCTTCATTTTCCTTTGACTGTCCTTCTCTTACTCTTTCTCTTTTAGATACCACTTCTTTTAGTTTTTGGTCCAAAACTCTCCAATAGAATTTCTGTTTGTGTGTGTGGTGTGTGGGTTGTTTGTGCGCGCGTGTTTTAAATTTTAGAAGAGGAGGAAGAGTAACAGAAGAGGAGAATAAAGGATGAAAAGGAAAAAAAATCAGAAAATGAGGAGGGGAGGAGTAAGGACAGTGTTGGTACGGAAGGGGTTGTTCAGATCCATTTTTCATGTGGAATTTTCAATTCCTTTGATATATTTTTTTTCCTCCTCCTCCCCCTCCTCCTCCCCGTTCAGTTCAATTCAGTTTTGGTCAAGAGTCGGGCCTTTTTCAAAAAGGCAACTCCCTGACGTTTTTTCTTTTTGCTGTCTGGGTCTTTAATTAGTTGTCCCTTTACTTTATTCCTATATTTTAGTTCTTTCTCTTTCTTTCCCTTATTTTCTCTGGCCCATCAAAAAACTGTTTTATTGTTCTTTTTGCTCTTCCACATTTCCCCTCTCCAAACAAATACTCGCCCACTATATCCTCTTCCTCTATGTAGGTTGTTGTAGCCCTCGCACTTTCTTTCTTCATTATAGTATGGCTGGGCACCATAACAGAAATATTTAATCCTCCTTTTCCTCCCCACAGGTCCAAATTATTTCTTCCTCCCCAGAAACCTCCTTCTGGGCATTTAGTTGTAGGTTGTTCGTCCTCCACTTAAACAGTATTTTGAGCTTGTCATTGATATACTTTTCTGGCCTCCTCTTTCTCCATTTCTAACATTTCAACTTTTTTTTCATTCACCCATTCCTTGTGTCAACTCTCTTCATTTNCCGTATGACCAAAAGGGATGTCCGGTGAAGTTCCGAGGCATCTTGGAGGTCAGTCATCCTCACTGGATGAAACATGTGTGACCCGAGATCTGAGTGTGGCGAGTGAGCGTTGGCCTTGCATTTCCGCCACGTCCATCATAAACCCCTCAAATCAGATAGGCAGGGGTTCATTGAAGGGCCAGGCTGGGGCTCGTTTGATGGGCCAGGCTGTTGCTCGTCGGCAGAGGTACGCTGTCGTCACTGGCAGGGGCAGCGTCGGCAGGGACAGGCTGCGGCGCATTGGCAGGGCGAATGTACCGAGGCATGAGGGTCTGCCTACGTTCGTTTACTCTCGGGCTTTCGTCAGGAGCGAATTTGGGTGAGCAAGTTGCCATAAACTTGGCTTGACTCTCACTTGCGTGCCTCGCCAGAACTGGTCGCGGCTATACCCGCTCACAGCTGATAACTTGTAAACAGTGGCGTACCGAGGGGGGGGGGCATGCGGCCATGGGCCCCCCTTTTGCAAAGAAAAAAAATATAACCAATATATATAATATATATATATATATATATATATATATAGAAGAGATGAGAGATAATAGAGATAGAGAGAGAAGAGAGAGAGAGAGGAGAGAGAGAGAGAGAGGGGAGAGAGAGAGAGAGAGAGAGAGAGGAGGGGAGATAATGATAGAAAGATAGAAAAAAAAACCAATTATTTAAAAAATATTTAAATGTATTTTTTGGGGGGGGGGATTTTTGTTTTGCTTTAGATTTTTTATATATGTATATTGATTTTTTATATTTAGATTTTTTTTATTTTTATATTTTTTATATTTTTATATATTTTAAATTTTTTTATATATATTTTTTGATATTTTTTTGTTTATATATTTGTATTTTTTTTTTTTACATGTATTTTTATTTTTATTTTATATATTTTTTGATATAATATTTTATATACAGGTTGAAGTTCCCAAACTCGGCAACCTCGGGACCAGCGCCGAGCCGAGTAATGGAATTTTCCGACTTTTAGAACGTAGATATATTAAGGGGAAAAAAAGCATCCAACTTCTTCAAAAGGTCAATTTTCTCAGAAATAGTTAACACATTGTTCTTCCTTTTCTTTTCACTTCCACCAGTAGGTGTTCCTGGACGTTTGGGAGCCATAATACCAATAACAGACCTGTAGAAGTACACAAATAACAGTGTACACAACTCTACAGTCACAACACCACTGAACAATAACAACAAACAAATCGGCGGGAGAAACCAAGCGGCCTAGTGTGGTGGCACCTAGCGGCCGACCCGGCAACTACGCGCCGGGTTTTGGGTGTTCTGCCGTGTTTTGGAAAATCCGGAACCATAGCCGAGTTTTGGGTGTTGCCGAGTCTTGGGATGCCGAGTTTGGGAACTTCAACCTGTATATATATATATATATATATATATATATATATATATATATATATATTATATATATATATATATATATATATATATATATATATATATATATGTATATATAAAATATATATATATATATATATAATATATATATTATATATATAATATATATATATATATATATATATATATATATATATATGTATATATATGTATATATATATTATATATATATATATATATATATATATATAT
Source organism: Chionoecetes opilio (assembly GCA_016584305.1). Classification (NCBI taxonomy): domain Eukaryota; kingdom Metazoa; phylum Arthropoda; class Malacostraca; order Decapoda; family Majidae; genus Chionoecetes; species Chionoecetes opilio. The sequence goes on from JACEEZ010003181.1 coordinate 38,358, forward strand.
ATATGTATATATATAATTATAATATATATATATATATATATATATATATATATATATATATATATATATATATATATATATATATATATATATATTTTATTATATATGTAATATATATATATATATATATATATATATATATATATATATTTTTTTATTGTGATTTTTTATATTGTGATTTTTTATATTTTATATACCGTATTTGCCGGCGCATAAGACGCACTTTTTTCCCTTAAAAAGGAATGCAAAGTTCACCCTGCGTCTAATGCGGCCATATTAGCGCATGAGAGGTCGGGCAGAGAATGCAGAACAGCCGGTGGTGTATTACTAAAGGGGTCTGGAGTGATCTATGTTGAGCAGTAGTCCACTGAGCACAAATTAGTAACTGTGTTATCAACAGTAATGCATAATACTAAGAAAAGGTTGGAGTTTAAGAGAAAAAATGAGCTGGGGCAACAAGATAGCGATTGTTGCTGCCAAGATGGCTGTGTCAGATGTAAACATCATCCACCCCCGCTCCCTGCTCTCCATTGTAAAACGTCTGATATCTCAGGTCTGCCGCTTCACCTGGGATACTTCACTCGGCGACGCCCTCCGCGCACCCACCATGGGTCATTACCGCTCAGACTCCTCCCCGCACCCATGGAAAAGACAAACATCCCGCATATTAGATGTCGCCTTAACCCGCATTCGACTCGGGCCACACAAGTTGACACAACAGTTGGAAGGAGATGATAGAAGGGAGGCAGAAAATGGTGATGGATTTTTCGCTGGAATGGGTATTGTAGAAATGGAATAGTGAAACAAAGAGCGGGGTAAAGTTTTATTTGAATGAGTGTGAGCGGTGAGAGGGAGGTGTAGTATCGTGGGGAGTCTGTCTATACACACAAGGATGGAGAAAGGGCGTCCTGGCTTTGTAGTTTATTTGACGGCGAGTCATTGTACAACGTGGGGACAAGAGGTGCGCGGTGTGTGTCTCTGTGTGTCCTGTGGCTGACTGAATTACCTGGCTGATGTTGCAGTTGTGTCGGCAAGGACAAGTCAGGTCAGTGTCAGGTCACCCTCGAATCCTGGTCCCAGACAGTGGGGTGGCCTAAGCCGATGCAGGTGTGTATGTGCGTGTGTGTGTTAGCGCCGCTACAGTGGTAAGCAAGGTGGGATAGGAAACGGCATAGGCCTTTGTACCACCTCAACCCCTCAATCCTCACCCCTGTACCTCTATGGATAAGGAAACTGCATGAAAGAGTGCTAGTAAAAAGACTGCAACGGTACTTATAGACGGGACAAAAGTCTTCCACACGGTACACCAAGACCAAGACCCATCACGGCACCACACCGTCCGCCTCAAGGCCGAATCACACCATACCATCATGGTGACACGGCACCGTCTCATCACATCCGTTACAATTTCTTACATTCAAACAAATAGACGTGTTACACTAAACGGTGCGCCGCCGCCACGGCTCCAATACATCACCGTTCTGTCACGTAACGGTTTCTGGGAAAGAGTATTTTAACGTTATGAGACTGTGCCGTGCTGATAATTGTCGTTTTCTCAAGGCTTTATGTACCCAAAACAGTGTCTTTTAGAGTTCAACTCCTCTTCTTCATCCAACAGAAGTGCTATTAATGCAAATTTCTTCAACCATAGCCTCTGAGGCACCATGTCTGCTTAGAGGGTGAGCAGGAACTGCCGAAAATGAATGAACCGTGACGAATAGTGTGAATACAAGGCACGGCTGACGGAACACTGCCGTGATTTCAGAGTGTGAACCAGCCTTCACCTGTACCTTCCTGAAGAAAACTAATCAACCCTCGTGACTGTGATAGATTCATAGGTGTAAGCAGGGCAAATATCGTCGATCCCGACAATGGTGCCCTTCAACAATTACAACAATAACAACAAGGTAGAGATGGTTACCTTACAGTGTTACCTAAATATCTTGTATAAAATTTTTTGTTATTGGGCAACCACCGATTTTGAGGCCAAAACTTAGTCCTGAATAGTTTTCATGTGTTTTGAATTAATCTGGCTCTCGTTTTTGTCGGAAATCAATGTTTGTTTACACGTGTGTGTGTGTGTGGGAGGGGGGGGGGGGCAACCTGCCGCTCCAGGTTCGCCCCGCAAACATTGCTACGATTCACACTGCCATATTATGGGTAATTTTCGTTTTTTCTCTATCATCTGTTACGAAACCAAACCCCACCTCTAACCTAACCTAATCTTATTTAACCTAACTTAACTTTCTGGCTGAAATAACGGTAGATTTTTGGTACTACGTGTAGTGCCATTATTTTTAAATTGCGCCATGGGAAATGGGGCTCAAAATACTCAGAATGAAGAAAGCTACACGATGATGTAGGTAAGAATCCTAGGACTTTTGAAAGCCCACTATGAATATAATACCAATATCTATGCAAATTTTCCATAAAGTCTAAACACATAGCAGAAAAGCAACAAAGGCATACCTACAACATTAAATCTAAGCTATATGTCATAGGTAGCAAAATATTAGAATATCAATACGTAGGGGCATCCTGCAATATATTATGACCGATTTTGGTTACCCTGTCATTCCCTTGACATTTTAACTAGTATAATTTTTCATTCACATTCACTGCACTGTGAATATTGTATTTAGGTACAGGCTCATAATTATATAATCATTGGCTTTCCCTTACAAATCCCTTTTTTTTTTTTACTTTTGATATATTTACAATTTTTTTTTTCCCCTCAAAAACACCAATATTTATGTTTTCTCAAAACCTCCTTGTAAAATAGGGGTGCGTCTTATGCGGAGGTGCGTCTTATGCGCCGGCAAATACGGTATACATATATATATATATATATATATATTATATATATATATATATATATTATATATATATACACACACAGAGCTGGGCACTAAATACATTGAATGTATTTAAATACTAAATACTAAATACATGGGAGAAATGTATTTAAATACTAAGTACTAAATACATTTTACGAATGTATTTAAATACTAAATACATCAATTGTATTTAAATACATTTGTAAATACATTTTAAATACACACAAATTTTAACATGTCCGAAAAAAATGGATTTTCTAGGATTTCCTTAGATTTTGGGGTTCCTTAGAAATTTCCTTCTCAGGCCTAAATTTCCTAAAAATAAGGAAATTTTCTTGAAAGTGGAAACACAGGTTCACTGTAACATCAGTGTTGCCAGATAGTTGGGCGGGTTTATGGCCAAATTAACTGATAACAAAGTATTTACATTTTTATATTATGAGTATTTAAATACAATGTATTTAAATACTCATACAAGTATCTAAATACTGTATTTAAATACATGACAACCAATGTATTTATAAATACATTTCTAAATACACAAATGTATTTAAATACATATTTAAATACAAATGTATATAAATACTTGCCCAGCTCTGTATATATATATATATTATATATATATATATATATATGTATATATGTATATATATATTATATATATATATATATATATATATATATATATATATATATATACAGGAAAATACCTTTTTTCTGGATATATGCGGACTTCCGGGTAGCCGGTTAATGGAAAAGTCCGGTTAATGGGTAAGTATACTTACGAAAGATGCATTTACTAAAAATAAACATAATATTGTATGATTGTTTCTGTTAACTTATTAGTAGATCATTGTAGAACTGTAATTCACCATAAATAGACATGCCAGCCCAACATAGCACTCCTGTTCTTGTTGACTATGCACGTATAAATGACACTCCCGTAATGTAGTACCGTAAATTATAAACTAAAGAAACTCAACTGCGTATATGCAAAGACTTTTAACACGAAATTATATACTAAAGGAACACTTTTTTTTCTTCTATTTTATTGTTTATTGTACTTACTGTATTTGTTTAGGGCTAGGCAGTCTGGTGAGAAAACTCCAGGTCCGGGTGGTCTGGGTTGTCTGACAGTGGTGATAGTGGCTCATCAGGCAACTGAGTCTTGGACAGATGATGGTCCAGGCACAGCAGGATCGGCTGTAGTTGATGGCCCCGGCACAGATACTGGCGCTTGTCTTTGTTTCATTGCGCGGGCGAACATTGTTTTGATATCGGTCTGCTCGAGTGCTTTGCGACGTTCATGTAAAGTCTTGTTTTGTAACATTATAAGTTGCATGACTTCTTGGAGAGTATAAATTGGTGACGTTGTGCAAAGTTGATGTAATTTTGTAAGCCGTTAAGTGCTGATTCCCATGACACTTTAACGGTTTCATCTTCCTCCTCACTTTCGCTCCCAGACGTTACCTGCTCATTTTCATTTTTTACGGCTGCAATTATTTGGTCGTCATCCATACTCATTGTCACAGAAATATCTTCATCAACTGCAAGCCACTCATCTAGTATATTTTCATCCATTCCTGCCATGTCGATGTGAGAGTCTTTGGAAGCCATCAGCTCACGGATTTGATCATATACGTACTTTGTCTGACTCGTCCTCAGTAACTGTCGGGAATCCTTCGAATTCGGGTTCGTCCGATTTCTCACCAACGTCCATGACTTGGGGCCATAATTTGCACCAGCTTCGCTGCAGAGTGATTGGCTTTACACTATCCCATGCAAAAGACAAAATGTATTCAAATTATGAAAACATGTATTCATGTATTCAAATAAAATTGCTTTAGTTGTTTAGCCTGTGCTTTTATATCGTACATAGTTGACATGCCAATATTATATTGTTCTAGAATATTTTGTCTCCTTTCCCCACTTTCAAGTCTTTGGCAAATGTCTAGTTTGTCTTTAATCGATAATACGACACGTTTACGTGTTATTTTCTTTGCTGTAACTTTCGGCATGTTGAAAGTACGGATGACTCAAAATACCACTCCGGTCGTCGGGTAGCACTGACCTTGCCCACGGACTGATAAACACTGAATTATCATAGCGCATGGCGCATTATGGCGGGAATAAACAGGTGGCGATAGGTGGCGCTCACGTCTACGGCGGCAAAATTAAAAGTTAGATATTTCGTTACTTTTTTATTTTTTAATACTATTTACTTACCTGCCACAAATTCCGGTTATTGGGTTATTCCGGTTGTTGAGTATCCGGATAAAAGGTATTTTCCTGTATATATACGAGGTGTGATCAAAAAGTTCGGTAAATGATTTAATATTTATTAAACTGCTGACATTATTAAGTTTTGCAACTAATCACCTTCAAAGTACTCTCCTTCAGCACATACACACTTGTTCCACCTTTCCTGCCACTGTCGGAAACATGTCTGGAAGTCCTCTTTCTTCAACAACTTTAAGCGGTCCATTGTGTTTGACTTGATGTCTTCATTGGTCTCAAATCGCTTCCCTTTCAACGTCATTTTAAGTTTAGGGAACAGCCAGAAGTCACACGGTGCCAAATCAGGAGAATATGGTGGATGTGGAACTGCCGCAAGGTTCTTCCCAGCCATGAACTGCTGGACGAGTAGCGAGGTGTGTGAGGGAGCGTTGTCGTGATGAAGCAGCCACCCGTTTCTCCATTTTTCTGGCCTTTTCCGTCTAACGGCCTCTCGCAGGCGTTTGAGAACTTCCACGTAGAAAACAGCATTTACCGTGGTGCCTCTGGGAAGAAATTCAATGTGGACCATTCCTTCAATATCAAAGAATGCAAGAAGCATGACCTTCACGAGTGATCTCGATTGCCGCGCCTTCTTCGGTCTTGGTGACGAAACTGTTTTCCACTGTGAGCTCTGCGTCTTTGTTTCTGGGTCATACCCATAGACCCACGACTCATCACCAGTACCAATTGAAGGTAAGAATGTTGCATCCGTTACACATCTGTCAAACAACTCGGCAGACATGGAAACCCGAGTTTCCTTTTGCTCAAGAGTCAGGAGTCGCGGGACAAACTTCGCACTGACGCGCCTCATCTTCAAATCTTCTGTCAGGATGGTTTGTACAGATCCAAACGAAAGGTTGTTTTCTTCTGCGATTTCTCGAATGGTTAAACGTCTGTTCCCTCGAATGATAGTCTTGATAGCAGCAATGTTGTCATCGTTACGGGAAGTTGATGGACGCCCACTTCTTTCATCATCGTTCAGAGACTCCTGTCCATCTCTAAACTTCCCAAACCACTTACAGACAGTCTTGTGTGTAACAGCTGTGTCTCCGTACACTTCCTGTAGCAGTTTGTGAGTTTCTGTAGCCGACTTGTTTCAGTTTGAAACAAAATTTTATGTTTGCCCGTTGCTCAAAGTTCGACATTTTAGTCAATTCGCCGGCTGCCACAAAAATACCTTCACTCAATGACTGACTGCGCAGCAATGGCTCACACTAGATCTGTGAAAGAAAGAAAGAGGACGCTGAATTAGAGTACTTTGAGGTGATTAGTTGCAAAACTTAATAATGTCAGCAGTTTAATAATATTAAATCATTTACCGAACTTTTTGATCACACCTCGTATATATATATATATATATATATATTATATATATATATATATATATATATATATATATATATATATATATATACATATATATATATATATATATATATATACACACTAGAGTCCCACATAAAACGAGAAATTGGTCAATAAACAGGTAGTTTATATGAATTTGCTCTATGTGAAACACATAACCTATGGGAAAAATTGATATTGGTCGATCGTCTCCCCGCCCGTACCCGTACATTTATACTTGTTCCCGACCCATGCATACCAGAACATGGTATTATTTACACTATGATCGAAATTCCCTACACAATTGAGAGTATGGTTTCTGTTTACCTTATTGGATTTTCGGAAACATTCTTTTGGACTCAAACTTTTGGAGATTATGACATGTTGTTCATAGGGAGGTGAGTGACAAGTGTTTGTTTACGTGTGGCGTGCCTCTGACCTACATCGCCTCTGTTCTTCCCTTGCCGCGGACACTTTTAATGCAGATTTGGCTTTAGTTAGGAGGTTAAAGCGTGGGTTTTTGATTAGGTTAGTGACTCAAAAGCAAGTTGCCATAAACCTGGCTTAACTCTCGCTTGCGTGCCTCGCCAGAACTGTTGTTGTTGTTGTTGTTTTAGGGCTGCAAGGATCCCTTGGGGAACACTGAGCCCTGGTGATGTCATATGATGCTATCACAGGTGCGATAGTTGACCTGTCTTCCTCAGGAAGGCACAGGTGAGGCAGAGGACAGCGTGTTGCCGTGAGGGGGGGGACGCCTGCCGCCGCCAGCAGGGTGGGCAGGTCAAAGGATGTGACGTTCAGGACGAGGAGTTGAGACTGTAGCACTACACGGTGTGAGTGGAAGTGCGGACACTGCAGCAGAAAGTGTTCAATAGTCTCCGGAACATTCATACACCAAGGATAGTGGGGGTCAGGGACAGACGGAGGCGATGCAGGTGAGCCGTGAGTGTCGTGTGCCCCAGGCGGAGGCAGGTGAGGGTGACATAGAGGACGCGGGACTTTTTCCTTATCCACGGCTGGGGGGAAGAGTCACTGCGGCATTGGCCCATTGAGGTGATGCGGAGGGTATCACCGAGCGTGTTATTCCAGGTGGAGCGGCAGACCCGAGAGATGAGGCGTTTAGCCGCGGAGAGCGGCAGAGGGTTTTGTTTACATCTGTTAAGGCCATCCTGGCAGCAGAATCAGCCACCTCGTTGCCTGGGATACCAGCGTAGGAGGGAACCCACTGAAAGGTGATCTCCCAGCCCTCGATGGTAAGGAGAAGGGCTCTCTGGATGCCAGAACTGGCGGGGGCCGCTCACAGCTGTTAACTTGTAAACACCAACGACGACTCCAAATGACAATGACGAGTGTACCGTTCTTATGGCGGCCTGCTCACGTTCTGTACGATATTTCGGCTCTCTATATGAGAACTCCTGCGGATTTGAGCTTCCGACACTTTTTGATGGGTCGTGCATCGTTTTCTTATTCCATTTATGATTCAAATTTTTTGTCTTCTTAACGAAAATCTTGGAATTTTATTTATCTAAAAAAAAATTATATATATATATATTTTGGGCCGTTCGCTTTATAGGGGAAACACTTTATGCGAACACACTTTATGCGGGACCCTAGTGTATATAATATATATATATATATATATTTTTGGCCCCCCCCTTTTAAATTTTCTGGGTACGCTTGTAAACACAACCACACCAACCGACGATATAGTGTATTCTTTTTCCCTTTCGAATGAAATGCCATTAAATAATTTCGATAACTGACCATATTGTGAGCTACCGCCGTGGTTCCCCACCTCATTGCCACCTAGTTCACCCCACCTCCGTGGCTGATGACACGCCTGCCGAGGTGTGCCCCTTCCTCACTCACTCCTTTGTGTACACGGCTTGCAGAGTACCAGTCTGGGCAAGCCGGTCTGTATGGATAAAAGTTGCTAGTTAGAGTGTTTTTTTTTGTTGTTCTTGTTTTGTTTGGTTGGAGGTGTTCCTCTTTTTCGTTAACAGAAAAAACCCAAGCTGCGCAAGCTTGTCCTTTATTGGCGGTCTTCACTGGTCTGTGGCCGTGGGTCCACTACTCACCCCGTCCCCTTTCCTAATCTTCCCCCTTCCCCCCTTATCTTTTTTTTTGTCCCTTTCTCTTGCTACACCCAAAATTCGGCCGGGATTTATTGTGTGGCCTGCTGCCCTGGAGCGACTGGTAGTTTTGTTCCCCGGAATTATGTATATATCTGATTTAAATTAGCGTTATATCGGCCATGAGAAATAATCCGGCTAGTCCATTTCTTGACATGTCGTTATACCGATAACCGTTATATTCGGGTATGTCTTATAGCGCAGGATTACACTGTATATGGTGGAGCCGATAAATATCGTAGCTCGCGATATATGGGTCCCCAGTGGTACGATCACGTTGGGTCCCCAGGTTTTCAATGGTACGAGAAAATAAATTTTTGGATACAGGATACATAGACCTGCTACATTAACTGCATCTAATAAGGGACTACAATATGCATGATGATACAAGTAGACATATTCCATGAATCCTACTTATACAGTAAAACCTCCATAAGTCGCGTATTCAGAATTAAGTCAGACATACGGAGAACCATTGTAATGCCTATGGGGGAGGGGGGGGAAAACCAAAAAAAATATTCCTATATGTAAATAAATACCTGATTTGAAAAAAAAAGAAGGAAATTTGAAGTATTTTTGAATGTTTTTAGGTGTTTAGTGTGAACTTTTGACGTACTGACCAGCTTATCCAGAAACTGTCCCCTTCACTGTGTGGGTGCCTGCCCCTCCCATCTTGTGTTGCCTACTATGTCGCTCCGCATCCAAGCTTCTAAGAGTAGGAAGGACATGAAAATTAAGACCGGACAAGCTGCAAGTATAAGTTGAGCGGTCAACTCTTGCCCAGGAACTTGGATTGCACGGGGGCTCCACTTACTGTCGGTTAGTACCGAGATTGCATATCAAGACCAGATATCATAGAGCAGTTCTTCGGCCTCAAGGATATTTCCAGATTTTTCTAGTGAATTTTTTCTGCTAATATTTTCGCCCTAGCGAAAGTTTTATTCGAGCATCACGCGGATTTTGGAAATTACTTTGGAGGGTGGCCACAACCACAGGCGCCAGATGACCTGAAACTAACCATTAACGTATTTCTACACCTGTGTCAAAGAACATACACTTTGCAGTGGCAAAAAATTATTTTGGCCGAGAAAAGGATGCGTTATTACTTGCATGGAAATGTACTGTGTTTACATAGATGCCATATTAGTATGTGTCCGCTAACTATATAATATTCCAATAAAGTAAATTACAAACCAAGGTGGTGAGATTATTGCTGTTTGCGTGTCATCAATGAGCTCACCAAAGATCTAATCAAGATCAAGATCCGTAGTTAATGTAGTTGTCACAATGTAGTAAACACACATAGGCGACGAGGGGGACATATGGTTGGGAAGTGGTATTCCTCCATTCGACTCGCTAGTTTGCCCTGAGCCTTTCCTTTTAACTTAGTAAGATTAGATAGCTCGGCCTGTATCACTTGTCTGCTTTTTCCGTCTGTTGGGCTTATTTCCCGGTTTCAGCGTCAGTCTCAGTCTTAATCCCAAATGTAGAATGGGTTATGTAGAGATTTTTAGCAAATCTGTTAATTACTAGACTTAGTTTGTAGACTTAGTGTCTTCAATTATGTGTTCACAAGTGTGGGCTTTTTCTAGTACCGAAGTACATAAAGCTACTGTAAGTTTACTAGTACTCCGAATTAAAAATTTGAGCAGTACCATTTGTGCCCGACAAGTAGTGACATCTACTTTTTGTGGCATGTACCGAAACAAAGTGGTACAGAGGTACATTTTTGTTGAAGCATATTCTGTCGGGGTATCTAGTACCAGTAACATTTTATTACATGTGTTTCACGCACTGCCTCAGTGCCGCGCTTGATGAGATCCCAGGTAATACCATAGTGTCGTCTCGTACCTGTGCTATTTCCCGTTCCTGATCATGTGTCACCCTTCATAAAGTAATCGTCCAGACCATTTCATCATTCCTGATTTAATTCAATAAAATTTATAGCTATTAACGAGTATATCAAACCAATAGGTCGTCACTTTTTGCATCCAGTTAGCCGTTGTTTAAATAATCCCAATCAAAATCTGCAAATTCCAGAGTTTCCCCACCCAAACAGTCCCCTCACGACAAGCAGGACGATGCGCCACGGCTCGGCTGACTGACGTCACCACAAAGGAAGCGCGCTGATTTTTCCCAGAAGCACGTTAACACAAGAGATAAATATAGTAATATGAAGATTTTTGGGCGGTTTCTGATTTTTCGATTTTTTTTGCGATATGCCAACACGCATGCATCCTTTAGGGTGCAGCGAGACAGTTGTGCCTTTCTCGTCTCTCTCTCTCTCCTCTGCCTCTCTCTGTCCTCTCATCTCTCTCTCTCCTCTCTCCTACTCTCTCGTCTTCATCGCCTTTCTCTCTCTCTCTCTCTGCGATATTCTCCACAGCTCTTCGCTAGCTCCGCGCTCTCTGCGATGCTCTCTATCTCTCCTCTCTCTTCCTCGCTCTTCTCATTACTGCTCCTACTATTTTCCCCGTCTCCTCTCTCTCCTCTCCTCTCCTCTTCTCTCTCGCTCTCTCTCTCTCGCTTACGCTCTCTCTCAGCTCTCCTTCTCTCTCTCTCTCTCTCTCTTTTAATTCTAACCGTTACCTTCTCGTTTATTTCTCTCTCTCGCTCTCCTTTACCTATTCCCTTCCTCTTTCTTTCTCGCCCGCTCGCCTTTATATTTCTCTCCCTATTCCTCTCATTTCTCCTCCCTCTCATCTCTCTCTCTCGTCTCTCTCTCTCTCCTCTGCTCTCTCTCCTCTCTCTCTCCTCTCTCTTCTCTCTCTCTCTCTCTCTCTCTCTCTTTTCTTTCTTCTCTCTCTCTCTCTCTCTCTTCGCTCTATGCTCTCTTCTCTCTCTCTCTCTCTCTCCTCTCCCTTTCCCGTTTCCTCTCTCTTCTCTCTTCTCTCACTCTTCCTCTCCCTCCTTCTCTCTCTCTCTCTTCGCTTTCTTTATCTCTCTCTCCTTTCTCCCTCTCCCATCTTACACCTTATTCATTTTTATTTTTGTTGTTTATTGATTCTCTCTCTCTCTCATTCTCTGTCTCTCTCTCTATCTCTCTCTCTCTCTCTCTCTCTACTCTTTTTCTCTCTTCTCTCTCTCTCTACTTTTTCGCTCTCTCTCTCTCTCGTCTTTCCACTTCTCTCTCCTCAAATTTTTTTCTCTGTCGCGTGTGAGGATGAAGAGGGAGAAGGTAAAGAGGAGGGAGAAGAAATAGATGAAAAAGAAATGAAAGGAGAGAGAGATAGAGAGAGAGAGATGGAGACGAGAGAGACGAGAGAGAGAGGAAGGAAGGAGATGAGAGAGAGAGAGAGAGAAGAGAGAGACGAGAGAGGAGACAGAGAGAAGAGAGAGAGAGAGACGAGAGAGAGAGAGGAGATGGAGAGAGAGAGAGAGAGAGAGTAGAATGAAGAGAGAGAGAGAGGATGATGACCAGTGAGAGAGAGCGTTGAGAGAGAGAGAGACGAGAGAAGGAAAGGAAAGGAAAGGAAGGAGAAACGAGAGAGGGACTACTCTTTTTGACGTGTGTAATCAATATACATTGGTTAACCCTGTTGCGGGAAGAATTGTTTTTTGGTTTTCGCGCGAGCTTTTACAAAAGTCGTGTTTTTACGAAAATAAGGCCTCGGAAATCAAATTATTTTTGATGGATTAGTTGTTTGAATGTATATATTTCATACATAATTAGGCAAAAAAAAATGGGTCTGGACGATTACTTTAATCTCTTATGTGTCGAGAACATGTGTTTGATGATAGCGATTTCTTATTTTGCGGCTAAGTCTAAGGGATAGTTAGTAAATGGCATCATTCAGCTTTATATAGCGAAGGGAACAATGGGGACATAGTGCAAGGGACAATGGACAGCAGGAGTATCGGTAGGATGATTTTGATACGCAGGCTAACCATCTATCATGTTATAACTTATAATAGTAATATGCTATGACTTATCATTTATATTCATGTCATAAATGTCTACATTCATTTGTACATTTAGTTACATTCATGTACCGAGTACCGAGTCGGTACTTGGTTCTTCTTTTATTTTATTTTATTAACACTACAATATTTCAAGTACTGGTACTGTTACCGACGGTACTTTTTGTGTACTGGGTTGTGTATCCATAGTAATTTGTGAGCTGACAAATAATTTCAACACTTGTATGTACATCATATATGAAATTTTGTCATCTTGTGTACAGTTTGAGGAGGAATGGGGAGAGATGGTAGTCAAATCTGCATTTCTGTTCATAATAGTCTGACACAGGCACATTGATTGATTCTTAGTTGTTCTAAAATCTAGAATCTGCCTCAGCAAATATCTTCAAATTCTAGAGCAAGCCTCTTTCAATAATTTCTAGCCTATATATTGTCTGTGTTGTAGATTCATAAGCACATATACTTATATGCCACTGTTTCACTGGAGTTCTGTTATGACAGGTGCAGCAAGGGCAGTGCCAGAACATGTAGCTTATCTAATTGTGGGTGCCGGGACCTCCTCAGTAGCAGCCTTCAGAGCTATCAAAAGTAGGGATGCTAAGGCAAAGGTGAGTATTTGTATGACAGAATAGTTATTTAATTAAAAAAAAAAAAATTCCTTTGACTAAGGATTTACTAGTAACTAATCACTGAAGAAAGAAGGCATTTTTCTTACATTTATTAGCTTGTGATAAAGATTTTTTCCTATATTCATTTTTTCATACAGAAATCCTATTCCTAAACACATAGGGTGGCACTCACACAAAACAGAATGTTCATAAACAATGACAACAGTTTTCAATTTGCACATCCCTAACCTACAAAACAATATAACATTATTGAAATTGAATTCAAATTTTACAAAAATGGAATTTACATCTATCCATCTATCTATCTATGATGCTCATTCTTAAGAACTCCCCCAAGGGGATGACTGCGACAGAAGAGTCTCTCCATTCATTCCGGTCCCTGCATTTCCTCTTTGCATGCTCCACAGTCCATGGTTAAGACCCTCAATCTTAGCTGATGGGTACCACCTGAGGTGGCAAAACCACATGCTATTTTTAGATATTCTGATGTCTGATTTTGATGAAATGACATGATAGCAGTTTAAAAGGAGCAGCTTTTAGTAGATATCACCATTTGAACATTGTGAAATGACAACATTTTATGACCTAGATTTTCCGAGTACAGGAAGGAAAATCAATCATAACTTTATAGCTAATTAACTCACGGGTCAACGGACGCCACTGGCGGGAGACGTTTGACCACTCTGTTCTGTGCCACCTCCCCTAAGAGACATACGGGACATGTCTTCCTACCGTTGGCATCACGAACGTTGCTCGTTGCCTTGGACCAAGTTGCCAGACCTGCCTCTCGAATACCTCGAATAGCCGTATTTCACGGCTTATAATACGCTGCATCTTGGAAGACGCACCCTAATTTTGGAAAGAAATTTATAAGAGAAAAAAAAGAAAAAAAAAGATTTTCTAGTAAAATCTACAGATTTTTCGGTAGGCTTCTTCTTCTTGTAACCTTACCGCTTGTATCGCTTGTATAGGGTCCTTTCCCTCCTCTTTTTCCCCCTCCTCCTCTCCTCTCCTCTCCTCGAGTGTTGGCCGAAGCCATCAACCCGGGAGGCGGGTCACAAACCCCATGCTAACACCTGGTACCCATTCACTGCTGGGTGGACAGGGGCTCGTTTTTTTTTTTTTGGAAACAGCCCATCTATTTCCGCTCCGCCTGGGGATCGATAGCAGACGATAGATGGCGCTGTTGGCGGCAATCTGCCGAGCCTCAGATGCAGAATGTAAACATCACTGCTTGAGGACAGATTAGTTGATGTGAATGTCTTACGGTATTTGAAATACAGTACTTGTAACAGGTAAGTATTGAGGTACTGAGTACTGAGGAGGTACTACAATGTTCGTCTTGGAAGACACTTGGGTATTTTTCAGGGTATTTTTTTGGGGAAAAAATGAGTCCTTATAAAACCGTAAAATACGGTACTACACCTCGCACCGGAATAAATATGCATTTTTTCAGTGTTTTCAAAACCCCAGTTTTCGCGATCCTCGAGTTAGCGCTATGCCCCTTTGGGAAAAAAGCAAGCGTGAACAAAATCTGGAGGGTAATGTACAAATGGGAAACTTCGTTACTTAGGAGATATGATTGATACAATAAAGATTGGTCCATAGCAAACTCACAAATATATTGAGAAAATTTTGGTTGTTGTAAAAGATGACTTTCATAGCACATGAAAGTTCAGTGGACTCGTCATGTGTTTGAAGTAAAGGGGTATATGGTAGTGATGATTGGTTTTGCTGCAATAGGATGTCTAGGGTGATGCTTACTGACAGATTATGGTAAATGCATGTTTGGGGAGGCGGTACAGAGTGGTTTATTGTCTCTGAGTGGCGTTCTCGATAAACCCCATTCGATCCTGAAGAAAACCAAAATCTTTCCCACCCCGTCGAGTGGCCCTAGCACAACACCACATGCCCCTGCCCATTAACTCTACACTTCTGACATTGTGCGCGAGTGCATTGGAGGACACAGGGGGGGCGGCATGAGCCTGTAATCACAGGCTTCACTATAAAACTCTGGCCGCGCCACCACGTGGCTCGAGGACCAACTGCATAAACAAGAACCTCTCTAGGGCCCTACTACTCCGACCTTAGAGTCACTATGCTGCCTACAGGCGCTATAGGCACAATGTAAATTTTTTTGAATTTTTTTATTCAGTTCTAATGAAGATTGTCGAAGAAAGTATAAGAAAAGAATTATGTGTTATCAGCATAATGTGTGTGAAATTCTATGTCTTATGACCATCCACAGAATCGTCATGAGTTGTATTGGCTGTTTAATGCAAATGAAAGATAGAATGAGATGGGATGGATGAGAGATGGTATTTAAAACACTCCTTTCAACTGGACAGACATAAGTGGCGCCTTTACAGATTGTTCTCTAAATGAAGACATCAAGGATGAGGTTTTGTGTGTGCAATTTTTAATAAGTCATTACATGCTTTAAAAATTGACCCTGATTAACAAAATACTTATTTTAAATAATTCATGAATTTCTGGAAATGCAATAGGGTGTGCAGTAACTGTCCAGTCCACGGTTGTTGCAGTACTTGTGGTTTGCCTGGGTTTAGCTGTTGTGAATTATAAGTGTGTTGTGGATTCCATCATTGCACCTCCTGCTTCTTTAACCTTTCAATCTATATTTTAGAAGTTCTCCTTTCGTAATTACTAAACGCGATTTTGTGACTTAAGTTTTGTCTTATTGTCCAATCAGATTATTTTTAGAATATTTTTTACATTTTGATATGCTCAGGTTACTTTTTTTTTTGTCACTTTTCAACTCTATGCATTTTTGAGTTAAGAAATTTTCACACTAGCTAGCAGAGTGAGATTATTTCTGAAATATTTTCACACATAGACCCTTGTTTAACTACAGGCTCACGTACACGTAAATTGCGGCATACGCAAGTCGACCAGGGCGTACATAGTCGACCGTTCAAGAATATTAGCTTCAAGATTAGGGTTTACTGCCTTTACCTATCGTATTTAGTCAGGAGGGGCGCTCGAAACGAGCTAGCCATGGCAGTTGGATAAAGCGACCTTAGTGACTGTTCTGGAAGTGGCGCATATTGTAGGTGTCTGACTGGCCGCTTTGGGTTTCAGTGGCGTTCCGGTCAGTGTTTACAATCTGTGTATCAGCTGTTGGAAACACCTATTTTTTTGTGTTGATATAAATGAATTTTTTTTTTTATTTTTATTATTTAAAAAATTTTAATTTCTGGTGTTTAAATATTTTAAATTTTTCACCGAAAAAAAAAGTTTTAGTTGGAAATTTGTGGAACCTTTTTTGGGTTTACGGTAAAGGGGGGATCACACTAGCACATTTTTCCTCCCACTTCCCCCCAAAAAGTTGGAGGTTTTACGGGAATGCCGGCCACTCCCCGGGTCACCGAGTCGGGGGAAAAAACATGCCCTGGAAATTGGGGGGGACAATCGCCCACTTGGGGAGGTATTTCAAACATGGTGTCAATGTTTACCTCTTCGACTTTATTATTTTTATGCACATACTTGACTTCCGAATGGGAATTAACTAAAACCCTTATAATTTGGGGCTTTTGTATAACCGGAATTTTGATTAACTTGGCAAAGGCAAAGACAGTCGGCAAAAAAAATGATGATTTTTCCCGGATTTCCGGTTAAAACGCATTTTTTCCCGGGGTTTTTTACTGTACTATCGAAATCGGCCCCAACCCCGTTTGAAAAAAATTTTTCAAAATCGGCAAAAAATTAGTTTTGCATAATTTTTCCAGTTTTTTAAAAATTTCTCTTTTTTGCTTTTCCCCCGGCAATCCTCAGCGGGATTTGGTTTGTTTGGGCTACCCTTTTACCTGTCTGTTCCGTGCGGGTCAACGGTCCTTTTGCGCATTTTTTTTTTTAAGTTTTTTTAACCCCTTTTTATCCGAACCTTTGCTTTCTCTTTTTTGGGGGCCAAAAC
>JACEEZ010003182.1:0-13924 GCA_016584305.1 Chionoecetes opilio
CAGTTTTTCCCCTTAAGATAAAATAACTAAAAAATTAAAAAGCGTCAATTTTTTTTTCCTCGGCGCTGTGTCAGACTGTCATAGTGAATCATTGTGGGAAAACTGCCCTGTCTGTCAGGAATGTCGGACTACCAGGTAGGCCTCGCGCCTCTTGTAGTTTTCCTTTTTCTTATGTTTTTAAAAACGCACGTGGGTGGATGTTGTTAGGGTTCACCGCACCAATATCCTTCTAGATGGCTTTTCAGTGTTCCAATTACACCACCATGTAACCCAAAAACAAAAATGTTTTTTTTTATAAAATAAACAATGTCCTAAAAATTAGATCTCCTATTCATCTGTTACGGGATAACGACATGGGAATTTTTTCTGGTTAAATTTTCTAAGCATTTTGCTATACGTAAGTTTTTAAGTGTTAAACAGCACATTAGTCTTTTAAATCGGCAAAGGGGCTGGGGGCAACCCCCCTTAAAACAGCCTATATCTCAATATCCCCCTTAGAAAGTAAACATAATATTCCTCAATGTTAATATAACCCGGCAAATGGTCATATCTCTACGTGGGCCGCGGGGAGCGGCCCCCCGGGTGACCTCTGAGCAAATTCCCAGGGCCCTACTCGTACACTTACGTGGGGCCCGTCGGTAGACATACGAAAGGGTCTCCGGGGGCCCTACGTCTTTGTGTTTGCTGGTAGGGGCTCCCCATCCCTTTAAACCCCAGTCCCCCCCTTTCCCCGGGGTATGCGGCTGGTGGTCCCCGCCTGACCTGGTCTCCTCATATTGATACCTCCGTACCATCTGAAACAGGCGCCCAACATCATAAAGCGGGTGGCGGGTGCCCGGCGGGGGATCGTATCTCCTTTTGCATACTACCGGCGGCCATCAATCAAAGGGTTTCCCTTAGGCAGCTTATTTATGGCTCGGCCCCTTTCCACCCTCAGGAACTGGCGCCTGCAAAATGCGGCCCTGAGGGTCTCCATGGGGGGAAAGAGGTCCTCCCGTCATCGCCCTTCCGCCAAAAACGGCTCCCCCGTTTGCAGGTACACAGGGGGGATCCTTTTGCCTTACCACCACATCAAGTCCCTGCCACCTCCCACCCCCCCACCCCCTCTATGCCAACTCCCCGGGGGATCCTCACACTCCGTCTGCTTCCTGGAGCCCCTCACCTCTACTGGGCCGTGCACTGCGGCCCACTCTGTGCTGAAACCCACCACCCCAACCTCCTACTCAGCCCTCAGCCCACACCCCCGTTCCTCCTGGCTGGGCATATCCCCCATGGTTGCCCTGACTTCCCAATCTTCCCCCCAAAACCCCCAGCTGGCGTCC
This sequence comes from Chionoecetes opilio, assembly GCA_016584305.1. Taxonomy (NCBI): domain Eukaryota; kingdom Metazoa; phylum Arthropoda; class Malacostraca; order Decapoda; family Majidae; genus Chionoecetes; species Chionoecetes opilio. The sequence continues at coordinate 1,323 of JACEEZ010003182.1, forward strand.
TGGCAGCTTCTTTTTTCCCTCAACTCGACATTCACTTTTCCATAACCACCTGAAGATCTTCACTGATGGCTCTCACTCTCCCACCATTCCGTCTACAGGCGCTGCCGTCTATGACCCTCGCTCCAACATCTGCAAGACGTGGCGGCTGCCCCCTGAAACAGTTGTTCTGACAGCAGAACTCTTCGCCATTCGCCAGGCTGTGTCTTACCTTGACCCCACCGGGAAACCGTTGATTCGGGCCGCCAGTTGAAACAGGCCGCCTAAGTAGCATGCATACCCAGCAGACAGGGCAGTTTAACGGTCGTTTTCAGAGACACCGACTATTTTTTCTTGGCCTACAATAGGGGCTTGCTCTAATAGAGATAGTTTTATTTTGCGCAAACCCATAAAAAAAAAAAGGTATACTTTGTGGTTAAGGTTAGGTTAGGTTAGGTTTCATTAAAACCTAAGGTTAGGTTAGGTTTCATTAAAACCTTTAAGGTTAGGTTAGGTTTCATTAAAACCTATAAGGTTAGGTTAAGTTTAATTTATTTATTTATTTTTTTTTTTTTTTTGCGCAAATATAAAACTATCTCCGTTAGAACAAGCACCTATTGTAGGCCAAGAAAAAATAGTCGGTGTCTCTGAAAACGACCGCGAAACTCTCGTCCAGTATGCATTTAATATAGGCGGCCTGATTCAACTGGCGACCCGAATCAACTGTATCCGACACCACCCACGCCCCGGCCAGAGCTGTGATCTACACAGACTCTCTCTCCTGCCTCCATCTCTTCCTCTCCCGTCGCCCGGCTTCCTCCACAGCCCTGGTTCACTCCCTGCAACGGCTACTCCTCTCCCTCATCTCAGTAGGCTGGACGATCACCTTGCAGTGGGTGCCTTCCCACTGCAATATTGTTGTTGGGAGTTTGATGGGGCCGTGTAGGCTGTGGTGCCACAGCCTCTAGTGCCCCGAAGGTGCAGGATGCAAATGAATCAGCAGGTTAGATCCTGTGCAGTTGGCCAGACTTCTGTAGGAAGGTCCTGGTGTGCTTGAGGATTTTGAAGGCCAAGCCAGGGTCTGGAGAGCCACCCAAGAGGTCGGCTAGAGTTGGTCTGCGGAGGAGGAGTGGATATAGTGATTGGAGGAGTGCCGTGCGGTGGGAGTGGTGGCGAGGACATTGCAGGAGGAGGTGTTCCAGTGTTTTCCAGGTATGTGGGGCCCCAGGGGCAGTGAGGGTCATCTGTCATGCCCATTTTTGTGTAGGTGGGGCGTTGAGGCGGGTGTGGCCAATCCGGAGTCTGGTGACTGCGGTGCCCCAGGGCACGGCTGGGGAGTGGGTCCACCATTTGGTGTCGTGTGTCATGTCGTATTCTTTCCAAGTGAAGTGTACTGTAAGGCGTCAGTCAGCTCTGTGTCCCATTTGTCGTTGCATGTAGTCTGAAGGTTAGTCCAGTGAATCAGTCGGGTTTCTGGGGTCATGTCTATGGGAGAAGGGGGGGAGTGTGCCTCTGCTGCCGCCCTGTCGGCCACATGTTGCCCCTGACACCAATGGGGGAGGGCACCCACTGAAGGTGAATGAGATGGCCAGAGGAGGATAAGTGAAGCAAGAGGTGGTGGATGTAAAAGCAAAGGGCGTGGTGAGTGTGAGGGCGGTGACGAGGAGAAGTTGGAGGGCTGTGAGGGGAGTCAGTGAAGAGGGTTACAGCACAGGAAGGGGCACGGTGGGGGCATACTTGATGCCCTCCTAATGGCAAAGAGTTCTGCCGTGAGGATGGAGGCAGTGGGTGGCAACCTCCAGGCGGTGGCAAGTGACCTGGCCGGGATGAACATGGCTGCCCCGACGGATGGAGGGGCTGGCAGACGGGACCGTCGGTGTAAATGTGGAGGGAGTTATTGTAGCGGGTGGTAGGAGGGAGTAAAAAGGTACCTGCCCTGCACCGGACAGGCAGCCTTGGACCATGGTGTAGGTGTGTGAAGGGACAGAGAAATTAGAGAAGAGAGAGGAACCAAGGGCCCAGGGAGGGGTTTCTTCTCCAGAGTGCAAAAGGGAGGGGGAGTCACCCGGATAGAAGCAAAGAAGAGAGGGCTCGCTCTACGAAAGGTGTGTGGGCTTGATACGGCAGGGGCCATGAAGGGGTTTTCCCTTTACCGTGTCGGAGGAGGAGGGAGTGGAGGGCATGGCAGCTAGGGGAGGAGGCAAGCTTGGTGTAGGTGCGGACAAGGAGGGTGGAGCGTCGGTGTGACAGGGGGGGGAGGGAGGATTCTGCCTGAAGGCTGTGACTGGGGAGGACTGAAGGCCCCAAAGCTATACGAAGGGCCATTATTCGGGATTACATCTAACTTGTGGAGGGGGGGAAAGGGTGAGGCCGCACCATAAACCTCAAAAACCCGTATCTAAGCGGCTACGGATGTAGTGCTATAGAAATGAAGGAGGGTATTCCTGTCCGCACCCCACTTGAACCCTGCAAGGGACTTCATTAAGTTAAAGCCTCTTGAGGCACGAGGTCACCAGTACTGTATGTGGCGGCCCCAGGTTAGGCGGGGGCCATCCAACATAAACCAAGGAATTTGTGGTGGGTTTTGAAGGAAATTGGGGACCCATTAATGGTGACCTTGGGATTTTGGGGGAATACGCCTTGGGGTGAAGCACAGAAGGCTAATTTCTGGGCACTCACCGTCAGGCCCCAAGGGGAGGTCCATGAGTGGACGGCATCAAGCCCACGTTGAAGATGGTCTTGAGCCTCCTGGATAGTGGGAGCAGAGCAAATGAGAGAGATGTCATCAGCATAGATGAGTGCATGTGTGCATGGAGAGCAGGAAAGTCTGAAAGCAAGATGTTGAAGAGGACAGGACTGAGGGGAGAACCCTGTGGGACGCCTCTGGTGACCGGGTAAGACCTGGAATGGGTGTTCCCGATCACCAGAGAGAAGGACCTGGAAGACAGGAAGGATTTAACCCATTGGAGAGGGGAGCCATGCAGTCCCAGGCGGGCAATTTTTTTCAATGATGGCATTAGGGGAGGAGGTGTAAAAAGCTGCTTGAGGTCAATAAGGCTATTAGTGTGAATTGCTTGTGGGTAAATCCTTCCTTTTATGTGGTGCTCCAGCTGGAGCAGGGCATCCAGGGTGCCCGGTGAGGACAAACCCGAAATATTTGATGGAAGAAGATGTTTGTGTTCAACCACCATGTCAACCTACACCGTACTATTTGTTCTACTACTTTACTAAGATTAGAGAGAAGGCTAAGGGCCTATAGGAGGAAGCCTCAGACGGGCCTTGCCAGGCTTAAGAATAGGAATTGTGATGGCATGACGCCACACAGAGGGGAACGTCCCCGACAACCAGCTGGCGTTGAGGACGTCCAGGAGGAGGCGGGCCAGAGCATCTGGGAGGCGGCGAAGAACTCGTTCGGGATGTTGTCCAGACCCGCCGCCTTCCCAGCGGGCAGTGCTGTAAAGCAGAGGAAAGTTCCTGGGGGTTATAGCAGTGCTAATTGTATGGCCGGTGTGTGAAGGGGTAGCACAGGTGGGGGTACGGGGTCTGGAGAGCCGAGTGTAGTGTGAATGTGGGAGGCAAGGCACTCGACTTTTTCGGCTCAGTGATGAGGAGGGCCACCGTTCTAGTTAACGGGAAAGTGAAGGGGGGCTGAGGGGACCATCTTTCCCGAAAAAGGACCAAGCCCGGGAGACTGAGGAGGAGAAGAAAAGGGAAGCACAAAAGGAGGCCCATGCAGAACGTTTTCTCATCAAAGAAACACTTTCATCGGCCTCCATTAAAAGGAAGCGACTACGGAGCAAGGGGAAAGGGGTTTTTTTTCGCCACGCAGTAAAGGCGTGGCGTTGGCCTGAAGGGCTGCCGCACACTTCCGGGACCACCAGGGGACCCGGAAAGAGCGGGAGGGGTGGGAAGTGGGTTAGATGAAAGTGGTGGGACCCCACGTCCCCCCAGGGTGACCGTGAGGTATTGAAATTTTATCCGATTTAAGGGAGGGTAATGGGAGGGGGAAGTGAATTTAGTTCTGATTGAAAAGAGCCCCCGTCTCCTTTGGTGAAGGACCAACGGGTCTGCGTGAAGGGGGGGGGTGGTGGTACTGAAGGGAAGGAAATTACAACAGGAAGATGGTCCGTCCCCCATGTAAGGGCCAGTTGTGACAGTGGTGAGGAGGAGGGGGCCATTACCCAGGCCCGAGGTCCAAGGTGGAGGGGTTCCCTGAAGCTGGATCAGTCCTGGTAGGGGGGCCAGGTGGAGTGAGGAGAGATAAAGAAACACTGTCCGCCAGAAAGCTCGAGAGGGACCTCCCGAGCGGTTTCCTTTTTGGCTCCTGGGGAGGGCCGGTTCCCAGAGGTCATGGTGGGCATTAAAGTCACCCATTATTAAGCTGGGGAGGGAAAGCTGAGAGAACAAGTGCTGGAATTCCTGAAGGGTTATATCTAAACATGGTTGTAAATCAAAGAATCTGAAGGGGCCCTGAAACAAAGGTAACAGTCACCCCCAGGTGGGTCCAGGCCACCTCCGGGAAAGGAGTGATAGTGAGAGGGCTAGAAGAAGGGGGTCGGTGGACCAGCAGAAGCAGGCCGCCTCCTGCCCCGCCGGTTCCCCCCTGTCCACCTGTAGGAAGCATAGTTGGAAGGAGGGGGAGAATGCGTCTGTGAGCCAAAGTCTCACAGACGCCAACAACTAGAGGAGTGTATGATGAGAGCGTGGTTTTAAAGACTGGAAGTTTTTCCCGGGACAGAGACCGGGCGTTCCAGAAGATGAAGTGGGAGGGGAGTAAAGGACTCACGGCGTGAGTGACATAAAGAAGGTAAGGAGGCCTGGCAGGCATCGAATGAGGCAGTCTCTAAGGCAGGAACCTGAAAGAAGGAGATTAAAGAAATCAAGTGCTATGGGTGCAATTCCCTTAATGAAGGCTGGCCATGCAAGCCCGAAGCATGCTGGGCCCTTTAGAAGGAGGAGGCGGCGCAAGGCTAGCACTACCCAGTGAGGGCAGGGGCTGCTGGGCTGCTGGGGGCTGGGCATGGGCTGAGGCTGTGGAGGCAGGGAAGAAACATGGCGGAGTGGGGACCAGGTAATAAGGGGTTTGGAGATGAAAAACAGCCTCCACAGCCTCCCTATAAGGGCCCCCCCGGCGGAAGGCGGGTCTGTGCCCTTTTTTAAGGGCGGGTATGGTAAGGTGCCGGGGACGGTCGGCGTCTTTGGGGTTTTTGGGGAAGGGGATCCACTTTGGGAGTGAGTGGGCGGGGGGGGGTGACGCAACCCGCAGCCATCTGGACTATGTTGACTGTGGGGCTCAATGGCTTGGCAGGGGCAGGCTGACTGGCAGGGGCAGGCCCTGGAGCAGGCAGGCAGGGAAGGGCCCAGTAGGGGAGGGCAGCTCTTGTGCTGGGGGCCCCCTGGGACGGAAGGTCCCAGGGAGGATGCCCCTCAGCTGCCGCTTTACGTCTGACATGGATAGGTAGTCTCGTGCTGGAGCTGTTGCACTTTCTCCGCCTGGAGGTAAGCCGGGCACTGCTTATAGGTGGGCGGTGGTCACCACCACAAAAAAGGCAGGACATCGGCCGGGCACACTTCTCTGCAACATGAAAGCCGCTGCAATTACTGCAGTGGACCTTCATGTTGCAGGTGGCATTACCGTGGCCAAAAAGGAGCAGCGGGTACACCGGAGGGCAGGAGGGTGTGGGGCCGGACCCGGTAAACAGCATGTTGAAGGGAAAACCCGGTCCGGGAGGGGCCCCGAAATTTAATTCTGATGGCCATGTTAGCCTCCGTCTGACCGTCGTCCCGGGCGTGAGCCGGGAGCCGTATAGCGTCTACAATTTTGGTAGGGGAGTCGTCAAGTACTGTAAGTCCAGTTAGAATGTTTGTCATTTGTCAGTTTTGGGAGAGATAGGGAAAATTCTCCCGAACATGTAGGTCGGGTCGTCGTCCGATGCCACCCACACTTCACGGCCACTCCCCAGCATTGTGACAGACTCTGGGGGGTGGGCAAGGTTTCAAGGTTGCCACCTCGAACTTGATACCTCTGCCCCCCCCGGTGATGGTTAGAGTGCTAGACACAATTTCTTTTGAAAAATGGGGTTAAAAAATGCCCCGGGCACCTTCCCAGGGTTAATGAAGGACCGGAGCCCCTCAGCTGACCTGATAATGATGAGGCGTTTTAGGCTGAGTAGAAGGGCAGGCGGAAGCAGGAGCAGAAGCAGTGGGTGTAGCAACGCGGGGAGGAGGTGAGGCAGTGATTGTGGCGTAGGAGCGTGTTGTTTTGCATGACTTTTCAGTCTGTAGGGTCTCACCAGATGAAGGGGAAGGCGAGCGGGACCTCTTGGGGCCAACTGAGATGGTGTCCATGTGGACGTCCTCGTCAAGCGGCATTGATCACGGGAGCAGGGAGTCTAGGGCACAGGCAAGCACAGGCCCCACACAGCAGAAACCAGGCACACAATACCACGTAGTGTAGTGTCGTGGCCAGCGAAAGCGGTATGGTAGGATTGCGTTGGAGGAGCCGAAGCACATATGTCTTGTCACCACCAATGGATGAGAGGGATGAGGAGTTGGTAAGAAGAGTAACTGAGAGAATGAATGAGAACTTGGAGGAAAGGGAAGATAAAGAAAGAAGGAGGAAAAATGTCATGATGTTTAACGTAGAGGAAAGTGAGAAAGAGGATGTAAAAGAAAGGGAGAAAGATGATAAAGAGATGTGTGAGTATGTGTTCAAGGAGGCGCTTGGTGTGGAAGGAGTGGAAGTGGTGAAGGTGTATCGACTGGGAACAAAATCGAGAGGGAGAGAAAGACCTATGGTTGCATGCCTGAGTGATGGGTATGTTAAGTGGGACATCATAAAAAGAAGCAAGGAGCTGAGAAATGCTCGGGAGGATAGTATAAGGAAGATAGGACTAGCAGTAGACAGACTAAGCGAGAAAGAGAGGAAGATGCCTTACTAAAGGAAAACTACAGGTGAAACGAAGAGAGGGTGGTAGGTGGATAATAAAGAAAGGAAACGATCATCAGCGTAACGGGGGGAAAGGGGATGGAGAATGAGATGCAGGAGTGAGGGAAAAGAAAGGGAAGGAGGAGAGAAGGGTCAAAATAAAAATACTAAATGTACAAGGATTAACAAAAAGTAAAGGTATAGAAGTAGAAGACTAGAAAAACGATAACAGCATAGTATGTATACGGAAACTCAGAAGAAAGTAAGGGATGTAAATTTTGGAAAGGAGTTTAGAGTTATAGATAGTATGAGAGAGGAAAAGGATAGGAAGGGTGGAGGGCTTATGATGATTACAAGGAAATATGGGAATAGATTAGATAAGATAGAAAAAAAATGTAAAGATTTGTTACAGGTAAAAGGAAAAATAGAAGGCTGGGAGGTTAGGATAGTTATAGTATACTTCAGCGTAAGTGATGTGGGGAGAAAACAACGACATGAAACAAGAGATAGAAAGATAATACAGGAAAACACACAACCACTCTTGATAACTGGGGACTTTAATGGACATGTTGGCTTTAAAGGAAACAGGGTGTGAACAGAAATGGTGAAATAGTCCTACAATGGATGGAAAAACACGCCTTAATAATGCTAAATGATGATGAAAAATGTCAGGGAGAGTACACATGGGGTAGAGAAGAACAAAAGAGTGTAATAGACTTTGCTTTGGTGACGGATACATTTTATAAGAGATTTCACGGAATGATGATAGACGAGGAGAAAGAAAATTTGACTTATCAGACCATAACTTGATAGAAATAGTAATAAAGGTCAAAGAAGAAAGGAAAGAGTACAAGGAAAAAGAGTGGATAGTGAAAGAATACTACAGGACAGATAGAAAATCATTGGAGAGCTTTAGGAAAAATTTAGAAGCACAAGTAGTAGGGAAGGAGAATGAAAGTTTAAAAAATTTTAGAGTGGAGAATTAAAGAAACAGCGAATAAAGTATTAAAATGTACATATAGAAGAAAAGAGAAGAAAAATGGTGAGGGAGAAGAAGCTATATGGATAATGATGAATAAGGAAGGGGATAAAGGAGAGGAGAAGGCTAAATAGAAATAGGAGAAATGCACCAAGTAAAGATGAGGAGGAGAAATGGAAGGAAAGATATATACAACAGAAGATAAAGTACAAATACAAATAAGGAAGGAAATATATAAACACGAAGAGAAATTAACAAGAGAAATCAAGGAAGGTAAAGATGGAAGGAAAAAGATGTGGGAATATATCAAATATTAAAGGGAGAAAGATAAAGGAAAAGAGTGCACTAGGTTATATGGGGAGGATGGCATAGAGTTGGAAAGAGGAAAGGCAGAGGAGGAAGTCAAAGAATATTGGAGTAAAATATACAAGAAATATGATAATGAATAGACACAGTGTGGAACGCAGAGAAGAAAGAGGAATATATAAGGGAATACAGTAAAGTAAAACAGGACATAGACGGGAACCAGACATTAAGTTACAAAGAGTAGATGAAGTGGAAGAGATGGAAAGGGAATACACAGAGACGTGTAGCATAGGAGTAAGAGAACATATGGAATGGCGAGAAGAGTACGGGGAGGATGTATATACTTGGAAGAGGAACAGATCATGAAGACAAGGTGATGAAGTGTTTAAAGAAGATGAAGAACAAAAAAGCAGCGGAACAGATGAAATAAAGCCAGAATATTATAAGGAACTTTCAAAGAGTAAGACATTGATGACAGTGTTAGAAAAAGGTATGAAAACAGTGTTAGAGACAGGGAATGTGCCAGAGGATGGAGGGAGTCAAGGACAGTAATGATACCAAAGGTTAGCAAGCCAAAAGTTAGGGAATTAAGACCAATAGCACTAACTAATGTTGGGTATAAATTGATGATGGCTGTAATCAGAAATAGTCTGGAAGATCATATTAGGAAAAATGAAATAGGGAAAGACACACAGGCAGGATTCACAGGGGCAGTAGAATAGAAAATAATTTATTCATACTAAGATATTGCATAGAGAGGTCATATAAACTAAAGAAACCACTAATAGTCATTTCAATAGATTTTGCAAAGGCCTATGATAGTATTAAGAGAGGAAAAATGATAGAATTATTAAAGCAATATAAGATTAACCCTAAAATTATTGAATTCATAGCAAACGTATATATAGGAGACAAGACCAAGATAGAATTAGGATCAGGTAAAGAAGTAGAGATCAATGTAACAAGTGGAATTAGGCAAGGGTGTACGGCTTCAACAACTCTGTTTAAATTAGTGACCTTCAGGATTATCCAGGCATTAGAAGAACTAGGCAAAGGGGGTTTTAAAGGGTGAATTGTTTAGCATACCAGCATTTTTCTTTGCAGACGACGGGATGTTACTAGCAATGTATAGAGGAGGCAGAACAGGTAGTACACAGGTTAGAGGAAATAGGTAAGGAGTATGGATTGGAAATGAATAAAAATAAAAGTAACATCATTATTTTCAATTGAAAGATAAGCCTGAAAAGTTGGGAAAAATAAATGTTAGAGATAGAATGAAATATTTAGGGATAACCATAAATGACAAGAAGAATTGTTTCAAAATACAAAAAGAAGAAATGTTTAATAAGGCAAGAAAAATGGCAAATATGACGTATAGTATCATCGCAAAAAGTTGCTCAAAAATTCTAATAGGGAAAACGTACTGGAAAAGTGTGGCATTACCATCAATACTATATGGGGGTTAATGTGATCAATTTAACAAAGCAAGAATGGATAAATTACAGAGAATTGAAAAAGGGGTGTACCGTAAAATCTTTGGGGCACAGGCATATACACAGGGGGCGGCGCTCCAGGGGGAAGTGGGAGCATCCAGTGTTAGGAATAGAATAAGGGAGGGACAGTGGAAATACTTGAGGTATGTATTAATAGACGGGAATGACCTAGTGAAAAGGATAGGAGAGGAGATGATTGAGAAAAGACAAAATAAATGGATGCAAGCTGTAATGAAAGATTTGAGAAAGACTGGAGTCATGAACCGGGTGTGAGGTGTGAGACAAAGGAGAGTATAAGGAAAAAAATGAGAGAGTTGGACACAAGAGAATGGGTGAATGAATGAATGAAAAAGCAAGTTTGAAAATATACAGAAAATGGAGAAAAGAGAAGGGAGGCCAAGAAAAAATATAGCAATGACCAAGCTTCAGAACTACTGTTCAAGTGCAGGACAAATAACCTACAATTAAAACGACAGAAGGAGGTTCTGGGGAAAAGAAATAACTTGTGATTTATGTGGGGCGGAAAAGGAGGACTTAAAACATTTTCTGTTATGGTGCCCAGCCTACAGTAATGCAAGAAAGAAAAGTGTGAGGCTACAACAACCTTACTTAGGAGGAAGAAGATATAGTGGGGGAGTATTTGTTCGGAGAGGGGAATGTGGAAAAAGCAAAAAGAACAATCAACAGTTTTTGGATGACCAGAGAAAATAAGAAGAAAGAAAAAGAAAGAAAATAATAAGATAGAATAAGAGAAGAAAACTAATTAAAGCCCAGACAGCAAGAAGAAACACGTCAGGGAGTGCCGTTGAAAAAGGCCTGACTCCCGACCAACAATTTTTTCAACACCCACGGCACACCTGCATCGTCTGCAGCTCACGCCCGACCCGTACTGCCCCTGGTGCAGGAACGTCCCGGAGTCGATTGAGCATTTTCTGCTGCAGTGTCCTCGCTTCCACTCCCACCGACAACTTCTTCGTGGTCAACTCATCGCCCTGAACGCACCACCTTTGACCTGCTGCCGTCCACCCATCACAACGCCCCGCCGCCCATCCGCCTCACCTGTGCCTTCCCTTTGAGGAAAGACTAATCAACTGTCCGACTGTGATTAATTCACGGCTGTACACCAGGGCAAATATCGTCGATTTCGACATCACTGCCCTTCAACAAAAACAACACATTTTGCTCGTCGCCGGTCGTCGGCATCCTGTCCACACTGCCACTTTGAGTGACGAACACTCGTCAACGGCAAGCGCCGACGGTGGTGAGTGGTAGTGTGGACGGGGCTAATATGTGACTTATTGACTATTAAGATGAGCTTGAAGAATAGCGGGATGACATACAAGGACAGGGAACTTCTTTTTTTATTATTTTTGGGTTTAAATATTGACGTGGCAGTGTTTGTGTTAGTTTTGAAGTATTAATGATGTTGTAATGCTATAAGAGTACGTGACTATGACAACAGTGACGAATGGCCAGGAAAGTGGTGTGAATCAGCCAAGGCCCGAGTGTGGCCTCAGGCTGAGGCCCCCGCCAACTACTCGCCCATGGGGCAATCTCGTCACTCGTCACTCGTCTCAGCGAGTGTTCCAATTGTTCACGGCGGCGAGTTTTCCCTATTTTTTGGGGACAGTTCCCGTTCTTGATCTTGATATTAATTACAGCGCCCAATATATACATTTTATCAACTTTAGCCGTGTTTCTGCATTCAGAGATTAAGTACCAGCCTAGCCTTTAACAGTTAGGTTAGGTTACGGGTATCATTATGGTTAGGTCATCCTCAAGCCTGACAATTCTAACCCGTCTCTCGCGTAAATCTCATTTTGAGTCTTTGAACCCCATTTCCCCAGGCGCAATTGTATAGTAACGGGGTACATGTACTTCCGAAATTCTATAGTTTTTTTTAGCCAGAAACGGTTAAGTTGGTTTAATCAGATTGGTTAGGTTAGAGATGGGGTTTGGTTTAGTAACAGATATGTAAAGAAAAAAAGGTATTATTCTAGTGTTTGCCCATACTCCCCTCTCCCAAAAACAAGCTTGGGGACCTGGGGGAATGCAGGATATTTGGCTGGGGTACAAAAAATGCATCGCAACCACATAGTTTTTGAGTTTGGTGTGTTGAAAAAATTCCCTAGAACTAGGGAAAATTCATTGGATTTCTTTCTGATCAAGAAACGTGTGAAGCTGCCGATCCTTACAGAATGATGACCGAAGTGTCGAGAACCCCCCCAACCCCAAGCTAGGAGGTTAGGTTAGGGTAGGTTAGATTTGGTTATGTTAGGTTAGATTAGGTTATCGGTGGTTTAAACCCCCCGCTAGGTTAGGTTAGGTTAATTTTGGTTAGGCAAATTTCTTTAGATATAAGGAAATTACCCTAGATCTAGGGAATTTTACCCCCCCTACACAACTCTTAAATTACGTTTTCCGACGCATAATTTGCTCCCCACCCGAAAACCCTGCTACCCACAGGTCCCCAAACTTGTTCGGGGGAAGTGGGAGAGTATGGGGAAACACTAGAAACTTACCGAAAAAAGAACTTTTTTAAACTACGGCAGTGCAAAGTGGAACAAAATTTGCGAGGTGGGATGGAGGGGCGGGGCGGGCACCCCACACACCTATACAAAAAGAAATTGACTTCTGGCAAAAAACAGTGCCAGATTCATTCAAAACCACATCAAACTAATCAGGGAAAAATAAGTTTCAGCCTCGAAATTTCGGGATGACCGTAAATTTACCAGGTTATTTGGTCAGTTAACCAATGTCCAGGTTAGGTTAGTGATTGACTGGGGGTTCTGGGGAGCCCCCAGGGGGGTGAGGGGGGTTTGGGGGGCCGGCTGGGGGGTGGGTGAGGCTGGCCCCCGGGTTGTCCGGGGGGGGTGGGGAGTGATGTTATTACCGCAATGCGGCCGCCTACGGCATAATA